>JARWAU010000127.1:142500-147442 GCA_029958995.1 Bombus sonorus | reverse complement strand
ACCGGATTCCCTTTCGCCCAATGGGTGTTTATCTTTCGCTCAACATTTTTCATTTTGCTTGTAACATTTGTGTGATATTAAGCATTTTCGTATATGATCTTAGGACACCTCATCTGCATAGGATTTCTCTTAGGGCTTAGGATCGACTGACTCGTGTGCAACGGCTGTTCACACGAAACCCTTCTCCACGTCAGTCCTCCAGGGCCTCGCTGGAGTATTTGCTACTACCACCAAGATCTGCACCGACGGCGGCTCCAGGCAGGCTCACGCCCAGACCCTTCTGCGCACACCGCCGCGACCCTCCTACTCGTCAGAGCTTCATGAAGGACGGTCCACGATCGCGATCGATCGAAAGACTCGCGTGCCTTCCCACTTGCCACTGACGGCGGAGTATAGGCGCGACGCTTCAGCGCCATCCATTTTCAGGGCTAGTTGCTTCGGCAGGTGAGTTGTTACACACTCCTTAGCGGATTCCGACTTCCATGGCCACCGTCCTGCTGTCTTAAGCAACCAACGCCTTTCATGGTATCCCATAAGCGTCGACTTAGGCGCCTTAACTCCACGTTTGGTTCATCCCACAGCGCCAGTTCTGCTTACCAAAATTGGCCCACTTGGCACTCTGATCCGATATTGTATCTCGTGGCTTCATGATCCAAGCAAGCCAGAGATCTCACCCATTTAAAGTTTGAGAATAGGTTGAGGTCGTTTCGGCCCCAAGGCCTCTAATCATTCGCTTTACCAGATGAGACTCGTACGCGTTCGATGAGAACGGACGAGTGCCAGCTATCCTGAGGGAAACTTCGGAGGGAACCAGCTACTAGATGGTTCGATTAGTCTTTCGCCCCTATACCCAGTTCCGACGATCGATTTGCACGTCAGAATCGCTACGGACCTCCATCAGGGTTTCCCCTGACTTCGTCCTGACCAGGCATAGTTCACCATCTTTCGGGTCCCAACGTGTACGCTCTAGGTGCGCCTCTCCTCGCAATGAGAACGAGACGCCCCGGGAGTGCGAGGCCGCATTGTCGCGCGGCCCATCCTCCCTCGATCGGACACGCGCAACCCACTCAGGGTGGGAACGCGAGCCGATTTTCACTTTCATTTCGCCTTTAGGTTTACAAGTCCCAATGACTCGCGTACATGTTAGACTCCTTGGTCCGTGTTTCAAGACGGGTCCTGAGAGTACCCAAAGCAATAGCGTCGCCGACCGGTAATCAGAGACTCGGCCAGTCCAAGAAATCCGCCAGCCAACAGCTGCCGATGCCCCAGCACGGAACTAAAGTCCGTATTAACTGAGAACGATCGACGATGCTTGCGGCGGTCTAGACGCACACACATTCGAGAATGGATTGGTTGCGGCCCGATACCGTATAGTGTACCGTCGTGCAGTCGGCCGGGCGACCGAGGGTCTGCCGCGTGCGCCGAAGCGACGCGACAGTCACCCGCTCGGGCCGTAGACCGACACACAACGGGTCGCGACGTTCTACTAGGGGAGAAGTGCACGACTACGACGCCGGAGCGTTCGAATCGAAGGTGGCGTGCCCTCGCCAATGGAACCACGAAGGCCCACCCGGAGCATCGCTCACCAACGATCACCGACGCCGTCGACGATGAATCTCCCCATTCGATCTTTTGGGTTTCTCAGGTTTACCCCTGAACGGTTTCACGTACTCTTGAACTCTCTCTTCAAAGTTCTTTTCAACTTTCCCTCACGGTACTTGTTCGCTATCGGTCTCGTGGTTGTATTTAGCCTTAGATGGAGTTTACCACCAACTTAGGGCTGCACTCTCAAGCAACCCGACTCTAAGGAGAGATCCTCCCGAAACGCGTTCCGGTCTCTACGGGCCTGGCACCCTCTGTGGGTACATGGCCCCATTCAAGATGGACTTGGACGCGGTTCGACGTCACGGGATAAACGGATCCTCCCGAACACTACATTTCCCAACGGCGGAACCGCGGGATTCAGTGCTGGGCTAATTCCTGTTCGCTCGCCGCTACTAAGGAAATCCTTGTTAGTTTCTTTTCCTCCGCTTAGTAATATGCTTAAATTCAGCGGGTGATCTCGCCTACTCTGAGGTCGCTTCAACGTCACGACACGGTGACAATTTTTTAAAAAAAAAAATTTCGTGCCATGTGGGGGCGCGATTCGAGAAAAGCAAGACGATCGGATAACAATGCGACAGAGGGTCTTTATTTTTATTTATCTCTCCGAGAATCGCCTCAAAGAGAAAAAAAAATAAAAAAAAAAATAATTCGAATAGAATCGAGAACCGTATATTCTATCTCGATCGAGAAACGTTTTATGCATCTCGCCAAAGTGCCTTTTAAACTTCGTTCGTCGTATCATGTTCGAGCTAAGACTCACGCGAGACACCCGTAACGATCTCCGGTTTTTAACGCCCGTCCTCTCTGTATAATATATATACGTGTTATGTATATATATCTCCCGAAGCCGTTTCTCTCTTCTCGACGATTCCAGCGGTTCCTTGTTTTCGCCTGTTATTGCTGGCACAGAGATCGAATATCGGTTTCTTTGCTCTGTACCAACGACGAAAACGCACGGGAACTCACGCGAGTGGAAAAGCGAGCGCGAGACGTACACAACGGGGTGAGTTTACTCGGGGACTGGACGACCGGCGATACGTTAAGATGCGCGGTCCAGCGATAGACTACGAAGAGACATGGGATGACCAACGATCTCTTTTTCTCTAATACTCGGAGCGCCGAATCGCCTTAAAGCAAAAAAAATCACACGCGCGTACGTCGTACGTACGCGCGTGTATACCTCGTCTCTAATCAAGTTTCGTTTAAGTCTTTCTCGAGCCTCGCCAAAGAGGATCGTTTTCTTCCTCTGCGCGATCTCTCCGTGCCAATGTCAGAGATTATTCTCTTTCGCACGACGACGAAAACGACTATTCTCGACGATCCGAACAACTTTGTAACGGACTCACATGCACATCTTAAATCGGGTACAGAAACGTTGCGCAACACCGTGAGCTACTCTTCTCCTCGTCACCCTTAAATATAGCCGATCGTAGACGCACGCTAGTTCGAAACACACTTCGTTGATTTCCGACGAACGTGGCTTTGGGCCAGGCGCGCGGGCAGAGAGATACACGACCGACGGGGAAAAAATTCGTCCCGATACGTGTACGCGTACTCTCCGATCTCCGCGCAACGCTGGGGATCATCTCCCTAAGTCATCAGCGTTCGAAGAAATCTCTGTGTGTCCGTTCCCGGATCTACGGCTTTCTCTGGGTTCACGAAGAAAAGAAAAAAGCACAGAGGATGAAAAACGCAACGACGACCCATCGATGCGACGGTCCTCGTTGTCTTCTCGTCAGTCGTCTCGCGCCTGCAGAATACATCTCTGCCGCACGAACAGACGGAGTGGGTATTCGATCCCTGGGGCTGTACGAGTAAAAACATCTTGAGAAAAGACGGTTGTGTTTCTTTAAGGCAAAGTTTTTTCGTTACGCCACCAAGTTTAGGTTTAGGTTTTAATATCTTGGTTCTCTTTTCTCTCCTCTCTCGACTAACTTTGTTCAAAGATATTTTTGCTTTCTCTCAGTCTCGCCAAAAAATTCATTTAAGACGACGTCGGGGGCGCGGACATTCGTGCTTATCGAAGACTAACAGAACGTAGCAGAGGCTGATACAAAAAAAAAAAAAAAGAAAAAATCGGCCACGAAGAAAACTCGCTGTGTATCTCGATAACCGCGTCGACGACGACGGTTCTCTCCGCTCTTTAATTCGTATCCTTCTTCTTGCGCTTCGTCCGACTCAGAAACGTTCGTAAAACACGAACGACGGCGGGTTGTCAAGCCAAGAAGGGACAGAGAAGAGACGGAGGTAGTTTTGCGAGTCTCCCGTGAACGCGATAGATCTTTTATATATATATTTGTATCGAGAGCATGCGTACGCCGGTCTCCACACGATCCAGCGACGAACGCCGACGAACGTCCAACAATCGCTCGTACGTCGCGTACGAGCCTTCGACCGCTCCTTAATTCGTATCCTTTTGCTTGGCGCTCGTCCTCCGACTCAGAAACGTTCGCTTTAAAAAAACGAAACGACGGCGGGCTGTCGACGAGGCAAGAAAAGAACAGAGAGAGACGGACCGAGAGCAACGATACGCAACGCAAGCAGTCTTAGGTTTACGTGAGCAACCCTCAGCCAGGCGTGGTCCAGGAATTGTATCCGTGGACCGCAATGTGCGTTCGAAATGTCGATGTTCATGTGTCCTGCAGTTCACACGTTGACGCGCAATTAGCTGCGTTCTTCATCGACCCACGAGCCAAGTGATCCACCGTTCAGGGTAATCGTTTATGTATGGATTTTTGTTCGTGTACTAGGTTTTTGTACTCTTATTCTCGGTTCGAAAGAAGCCGATATCCGACAAACGTCCGACCAACGGGAATCGGACGCGCGGAAGTCGCCATATGATTGACGACACGAAAAGACGTTCGAAAACGAAATCGGACGGACTGCGCGACGACACACGCAGCCCGCCGACCGGGCGTAAAGTGCATTATGATACATAATAACCAACGAGATCGAAGCTCCGTTCGTCAGGAAACGACGGGGATATAACACCCGATTCTGAATCCTCTGTACAGCACACGATCTCGCGAAGAAAGCGCACGGTGGCTAGCCCATGATATATATATATATATATATATATGTTCGTTCCTCTCGTCCAGTTATTCGAAGCAAAAAGCCGATATGCATCTCCATCGTTCGGGTAAAAAAAAATCGATGGGACGCGCACGGTCGTAATCTTCCTCGCGCGGTCTTTTCTTCCCGATAGCCAGACGCAGAGTTTGAAAAACTCTAGCGACGGAACGAGGCATTAGACACTCGACAACGAGGATAGAGAGACGGCCGGCGGTCCCCTCCGAACGGATGGCGACAACGACGACTAAAGCGCGAAAAATCGCGA
>JARWAU010000127.1:135000-137500 GCA_029958995.1 Bombus sonorus | reverse complement strand
CACCTCTTTTAACGAATACGGACAAAAACCACGTTCCTAATCGATTAGAACGCGTTAAAACAACGCGAAATATGCAAAAAAATATATACCTTGCAACGTTAATTAACGAAAAAATTAAACAAATATCGCAGTCGTGTCAGTTCGACGGACACTAATTTTTTAAAAAATTCGAACAAAACGTTTAATCCAGTTGTATTTAATCGAGATATAACCGTTTCTGTAAAAATTTTTATACCTTATAACGCTTTTTAACGAAATAATACGAAATAAGTATTTCGGACTTTTCCGCCGGCCGAAATTTTTCCAAGTCCCAACGTACCGTCGGACTTAGTCTCTGAAACGCTCGACCACTTTGTTCCAATAAAGTACCGTTATAAAACGTCCTATCGTCGAGATATTTTAACGCGTCGCTTATTTTAATATTTTAAACAAGTTTTTATCGAAAAATTTAATTTTTTTTTTTTTTTTTAAATCGCATCAGTAAACCACCTCTTTTAACGAATACGGACAAAATCCACGTTCCTAATCGATTAGAACGCGTTAAAACAACGCGACATATGCAAAAAATTATATACCTTGCAACGTTAATTAACGAAAAAATTAAACAAATATCGCAGTCGTGTCAGTTCGACGGACACTAATTTTTTAAAAAATTCGAAAAAAACGTTTAATCCAGTTGTATTTAATCGAGATATAACCGTTTCTGTAAAAAATTTTATACCTTATAACGCTTTTTAACGAAATAATACGAAATAAGTATTTCGGATTTTTCCGCCGGCCGAAATTTTTCTAAGTCCCAACGTACCGGTCCAGAATGAGACGAAGTTCCAAACGCCCGGTCGTATCCGTCCGTTTTTTTTTAACGTTCCACGGACGAAATAAACGTTTAATCCCGACGTAAAACTTAATAATATAGCGATTTATATAAAAATATTCATACCTCATAACGCTTTTTAACGAAATAACTCGAAAAAACTTTTCGGTCGAAAATTTTTCCAAGTCCCTACGTACCGGTCCAGAATGAGACAAAGTTCCAAACGCCCGGTCGTATCCGTCCGTTTTTTTTTTAACGTTCCACGGACGAAATAAACGTTTAGTCCCGACGTAAAACTTAATAATATAGCGATTTATATAAAAATATTCATACCTCATAACGCTTTTTAACGAAATAACTCGAAAAAACTTTTCGGTCGAAAATTTTTCTAAGTCCCTACGTACCGGTCCAGAATGAGACAAAGTTCCAAACGCCCGGTCGTATCCGTCCGTTTTTTTTTTAACGTTCCACGGACGAAATAAACGTTTAGTCCCGACGTAAAACTTAATAATATAGCGATTTATATAAAAATATTCATACCTCATAACGCTTTTTAACGAAATAACTCGAAAAAACGTTTCGAAAAAGAATTTTTTTTAACGTTCGCGGGACGAAATAAACGTTTAATCCCGACGTAAAACTTAATAATATAGCGATTTATATAAAAATATTCGTACCTTATAACGCTTTTAAGCGAAATAACTCGAAAAAACTTTTCGGACTGGAATTTTTCTAAGTCCCTACGTACCGGTGGAGAATATGACCAAGTCCGACGGGCCGAGTCGCGTCGGTTCACTATTTTTTGTAAACGTTCCACGGACGAAATAAACGTTTCATCCCGACGTAAAACATAATATTATTCCCATTTTTATAAAAATATTCATACCTCATAACGCTTTTTAACGAAATAACTCGAAAAAACCTTTCGAATAAAAATTTTTTTTGAACGTTCTCGGGACGAAATAAACGCTCAATCCCTACGTAGAAATACATAATATTGCTATTTACGTAAAAATATATACGCATGATAACGCATTTTAACGAAATAACACGAAATAACTGTTCGGACCGGAATTTTTCCAAGTCCCTACGTACCGGCCGGGGGATGGACAAAGTGCCAACCTCCCGGTCATGTCGGTCCGGAGGGGGCTATTTTTTAAAAAAATAAAACGAAATCGTTACATTCGACTAGAATTCGTCGAACCGTAACGATTTCTAGAAAAATATTCACACCTTATAACGCTTTTAAGCGAAATAACACGAAATAACTGTTCGGACCGGAATTTTTCCAAGTCCCTGCGTACCGGCCGAGGGATCGTCAAAGTGCCAACCTCCCGGTCATGTCGGTCCGGAGGGGGCTATTTTTTAAAAAAATAAAACGAAATCGTTACATTCGACTAGAATTCGTCGAACCGTAACGATTTCTAGAAAAATATTCACACCTTATAACGCTTTTAAGCGAAATAACACGAAATAACTGTTCGGACCGGAATTTTTCCAAGTCCCTGCGTGCCGGCCGAGGGATCGTCAAAGTGCCAACCTCCCGGTCATGTCGGTCCGGAGGGGGCTATTTTTTAAAAAAATAAAACGAAATCGTTACATTCGACTAGAATTCGTCGAACCGTAACGATTTCTAGAAAAATATTCACACCTTATAACGCTTTTAAGCGAAATAACTCGAAAAAA
>JARWAU010000127.1:122500-130000 GCA_029958995.1 Bombus sonorus | reverse complement strand
GTTTTACATCCATTTTCAGATGTAAAACCTTTCTGCCTTAGGTTCAACACAATACCTCTCCTTAACTTCTTGTCAAGGATGGAGGAGAAAATTCGGCCCAGGATGGGGCCTATCGTAATAGGTCTCCAATCCTCGACCTTGTTGCCAGACTTTTTGGATTTTAAAATTAGTGTAGTCCTATTATTCTTCCATATGGAAGGATAACAGGAACTATATAGGCATATATTGAATATCTTTGTTAAAATAACGGGCAGTCCGGGGACCATTAAATGTTCTTTCAACAGTCCGTCCGGACCTGCCGCAGCCTTTTTTCTAATTCTTTTAATTCTCTCCGCCACATCCTCAACAGTAATCGGCGTGAAATATTCTTGCAACGGCAGCCTAGAGACACTTTGACTATTGATAAATGGGACGCTAGATGGTCCTCGTTGCCCCCATAGAATTTCGTAGTGTCTCTTGATTTCTTCTGCTGCCGGTGGTTGCCTGGCTGGTTCCAGGTATGTACGATCGTCGTTAATAACGACATCGGCCAGCTTCCGTGGGCACTCTTTAAACACATCCTGACAACGTGCGTACGAGAACCGCTTTCTTGCGTTGCGGCTGTTCTTGTTGAAACCCGTTTGGGGCTTTTTCCGACATTTGTTGTTGTTGTTGTCATCAATTTTGTTGATAATTTTGATTGTCTCATAGAGACGTGCAATAAAATTGTTTAATTCTTGACCAAGGGCTTCCTCGTTCCCTTGGTTGGATTTAAAAATATTCTCCAACCGAACGTAGTCCTCGCTTAGAACAGGAGGTACGTCGGCTATCGTTAAAATAGCTTCTTTCAAGCTGAGTCTCCATGCGCTAAGAGACTCATTGTCATCGTGGAATACAGGCGTCTCCGAAAACGCATTGCCTGGATCCACGAGATCGCACCCTCCCTCTGTTGCCCGGGTAGCCTCCTGAGAGCTCGTTGCCTCACCGACCAGTTTTAGCTTTTTCCTTTGATATTTAATCTGGTCAATGGTTTTGTTGGTGAGGATCTTACTGATTTCTTTATTTGGATATTTGTAGTTCTGATATTTCTCGTTGAGTTCTCTCAGGAGACTAAGTTCTACTTCCGTCCAGTTTTTATTGCTAGGGGGGTCCGTTCCCCTTCTTTTCAGATTTCTTAAGGCAGGGTGCGCATGCCTTTCGTGGGTGGAAAGTCCCCTCTGGGTCCCGAAACTCATGGGACACGCTTCGCATTTGTGTCTGCCCTCAGTTCTTTGACCAGTGCCTGCGCATTTAGGAATGTGGCACTGGGCCCCATGTAGTTTCGGGAAACTTTTTCCACAGAGGCAACTCCATTTTACTTGCGCGTCAGTATGGTGTAGATCGAGGTGCCTGTTCAGGTCGGATAACGACATGAAGAAAAGGTTTATTCCCTTCTCCTCACATACTGGACAGGCCACCCGATCGCCCACTAAAGGTACCGTGATAATAAAATTCGTTGTCCTTGGACTTGCCTGGTCGTTACCCATGATCCCCTGCGAAGCGGAAGAATCCGCCACGGCACCTCCGGGATCGAGAGGCGTCGCGTCCGAGGCTTCAATGTGATCGAACATTGTGGAAAAATTGTGACAGCCGTATTTTATATTCCGAATTCGTTATCCATTGCGTGTCCTTTGACTCTTTTAAGAGAGTCATAGTTACTCCCGCCGTTTACCCGCGCTTTTTTGAATTTCTTCACGTTGACATTCAGAGCACTGGGCAGAAATCACATTGCGTCAACACCCTTGGGGGCCATCGCAATGCTTTGTTTTAATTAGACAGTCGGATTCCCCTAGTCCGTGCCAGTTCTGAGCTGAGCGTTGAATGGCGGCCGAAGAGAACGACCGCGCGCAACGACGATAATTAGATATATCGCCGAGCGACGGAAGCCTCGCAGCAAGGAAGATCCGCGGGAGGCCAAGGCACGGGACCGAGCTCGGATCCAGGGTTACGCGACGACCGATCGTCTCCATACCCGTCTGGTAGACGGAGAAATGGATAGATCGGGACGCCGTTTCGACCGTTCAGCTCGCCCAGGCCCGGCACGTCAGCCAAACCCGCTTCCCGACCAAGCCCGACACGCCCCGCTCCTCAGAGCCAATCCTTATTCCGAAGTTACGGATCCAATTTGCCGACTTCCCTTACCTACATTAATCTATCGACTAGAGGCTCTTTACCTTGGAGACCTGCTGCGGATATGGGTACGAACCGGCGCGACACCTCCACGTGGCCCTCTCCTGGATTTTCAAGGTCCGAGGGGAAGATCCGGACACCGCCGCAACTGCGGTGCTCTTCGCGTTCCAAACCCTATCTCCCTGCTAGAGGTTTCCAGGGAACTCGAACGCTTATACAGAAAAGAAAACTCTTCCCGGATCTCCCGACGGCGTCTCCAGGTCATTTTGGGTTACCCCGACGAACACTCTTACGAGGGCCCGAATGGTATGCGGTTCCGCTGCCGGGTTCCGGAATAGGAACCGGATTCCCTTTCGCCCAATGGGTGTTTATCTTTCGCTCAACATTTTTCATTTTGCTTGTAACATTTGTGTGATATTAAGCATTTTCGTATATGATCTTAGGACACCTCATCTGCATAGGATTTCTCTTAGGGCTTAGGATCGACTGACTCGTGTGCAACGGCTGTTCACACGAAACCCTTCTCCACGTCAGTCCTCCAGGGCCTCGCTGGAGTATTTGCTACTACCACCAAGATCTGCACCGACGGCGGCTCCAGGCAGGCTCACGCCCAGACCCTTCTGCGCACACCGCCGCGACCCTCCTACTCGTCAGAGCTTCATGAAGGACGGTCCACGATCGCGATCGATCGAAAGACTCGCGTGCCTTCCCACTTGCCACTGACGGCGGAGTATAGGCGCGACGCTTCAGCGCCATCCATTTTCAGGGCTAGTTGCTTCGGCAGGTGAGTTGTTACACACTCCTTAGCGGATTCCGACTTCCATGGCCACCGTCCTGCTGTCTTAAGCAACCAACGCCTTTCATGGTATCCCATAAGCGTCGACTTAGGCGCCTTAACTCCACGTTTGGTTCATCCCACAGCGCCAGTTCTGCTTACCAAAATTGGCCCACTTGGCACTCTGATCCGATATTGTATCTCGTGGCTTCATGATCCAAGCAAGCCAGAGATCTCACCCATTTAAAGTTTGAGAATAGGTTGAGGTCGTTTCGGCCCCAAGGCCTCTAATCATTCGCTTTACCAGATGAGACTCGTACGCGTTCGATGAGAACGGACGAGTGCCAGCTATCCTGAGGGAAACTTCGGAGGGAACCAGCTACTAGATGGTTCGATTAGTCTTTCGCCCCTATACCCAGTTCCGACGATCGATTTGCACGTCAGAATCGCTACGGACCTCCATCAGGGTTTCCCCTGACTTCGTCCTGACCAGGCATAGTTCACCATCTTTCGGGTCCCAACGTGTACGCTCTAGGTGCGCCTCTCCTCGCAATGAGAACGAGACGCCCCGGGAGTGCGAGGCCGCATTGTCGCGCGGCCCATCCTCCCTCGATCGGACACGCGCAACCCACTCAGGGTGGGAACGCGAGCCGATTTTCACTTTCATTTCGCCTTTAGGTTTACAAGTCCCAATGACTCGCGTACATGTTAGACTCCTTGGTCCGTGTTTCAAGACGGGTCCTGAGAGTACCCAAAGCAATAGCGTCGCCGACCGGTAATCAGAGACTCGGCCAGTCCAAGAAATCCGCCAGCCAACAGCTGCCGATGCCCCAGCACGGAACTAAAGTCCGTATTAACTGAGAACGATCGACGATGCTTGCGGCGGTCTAGACGCACACACATTCGAGAATGGATTGGTTGCGGCCCGATACCGTATAGTGTACCGTCGTGCAGTCGGCCGGGCGACCGAGGGTCTGCCGCGTGCGCCGAAGCGACGCGACAGTCACCCGCTCGGGCCGTAGACCGACACACAACGGGTCGCGACGTTCTACTAGGGGAGAAGTGCACGACTACGACGCCGGAGCGTTCGAATCGAAGGTGGCGTGCCCTCGCCAATGGAACCACGAAGGCCCACCCGGAGCATCGCTCACCAACGATCACCGACGCCGTCGACGATGAATCTCCCCATTCGATCTTTTGGGTTTCTCAGGTTTACCCCTGAACGGTTTCACGTACTCTTGAACTCTCTCTTCAAAGTTCTTTTCAACTTTCCCTCACGGTACTTGTTCGCTATCGGTCTCGTGGTTGTATTTAGCCTTAGATGGAGTTTACCACCAACTTAGGGCTGCACTCTCAAGCAACCCGACTCTAAGGAGAGATCCTCCCGAAACGCGTTCCGGTCTCTACGGGCCTGGCACCCTCTGTGGGTACATGGCCCCATTCAAGATGGACTTGGACGCGGTTCGACGTCACGGGATAAACGGATCCTCCCGAACACTACATTTCCCAACGGCGGAACCGCGGGATTCAGTGCTGGGCTAATTCCTGTTCGCTCGCCGCTACTAAGGAAATCCTTGTTAGTTTCTTTTCCTCCGCTTAGTAATATGCTTAAATTCAGCGGGTGATCTCGCCTACTCTGAGGTCGCTTCAACGTCACGACACGGTGACAATTTTTTAAAAAAAAAAATTTCGTGCCATGTGGGGGCGCGATTCGAGAAAAGCAAGACGATCGGATAACAATGCGACAGAGGGTCTTTATTTTTATTTATCTCTCCGAGAATCGCCTCAAAGAGAAAAAAAAATAAAAAAAAAAATAATTCGAATAGAATCGAGAACCGTATATTCTATCTCGATCGAGAAACGTTTTATGCATCTCGCCAAAGTGCCTTTTAAACTTCGTTCGTCGTATCATGTTCGAGCTAAGACTCACGCGAGACACCCGTAACGATCTCCGGTTTTTAACGCCCGTCCTCTCTGTATAATATATATACGTGTTATGTATATATATCTCCCGAAGCCGTTTCTCTCTTCTCGACGATTCCAGCGGTTCCTTGTTTTCGCCTGTTATTGCTGGCACAGAGATCGAATATCGGTTTCTTTGCTCTGTACCAACGACGAAAACGCACGGGAACTCACGCGAGTGGAAAAGCGAGCGCGAGACGTACACAACGGGGTGAGTTTACTCGGGGACTGGACGACCGGCGATACGTTAAGATGCGCGGTCCAGCGATAGACTACGAAGAGACATGGGATGACCAACGATCTCTTTTTCTCTAATACTCGGAGCGCCGAATCGCCTTAAAGCAAAAAAAATCACACGCGCGTACGTCGTACGTACGCGCGTGTATACCTCGTCTCTAATCAAGTTTCGTTTAAGTCTTTCTCGAGCCTCGCCAAAGAGGATCGTTTTCTTCCTCTGCGCGATCTCTCCGTGCCAATGTCAGAGATTATTCTCTTTCGCACGACGACGAAAACGACTATTCTCGACGATCCGAACAACTTTGTAACGGACTCACATGCACATCTTAAATCGGGTACAGAAACGTTGCGCAACACCGTGAGCTACTCTTCTCCTCGTCACCCTTAAATATAGCCGATCGTAGACGCACGCTAGTTCGAAACACACTTCGTTGATTTCCGACGAACGTGGCTTTGGGCCAGGCGCGCGGGCAGAGAGATACACGACCGACGGGGAAAAAATTCGTCCCGATACGTGTACGCGTACTCTCCGATCTCCGCGCAACGCTGGGGATCATCTCCCTAAGTCATCAGCGTTCGAAGAAATCTCTGTGTGTCCGTTCCCGGATCTACGGCTTTCTCTGGGTTCACGAAGAAAAGAAAAAAGCACAGAGGATGAAAAACGCAACGACGACCCATCGATGCGACGGTCCTCGTTGTCTTCTCGTCAGTCGTCTCGCGCCTGCAGAATACATCTCTGCCGCACGAACAGACGGAGTGGGTATTCGATCCCTGGGGCTGTACGAGTAAAAACATCTTGAGAAAAGACGGTTGTGTTTCTTTAAGGCAAAGTTTTTTCGTTACGCCACCAAGTTTAGGTTTAGGTTTTAATATCTTGGTTCTCTTTTCTCTCCTCTCTCGACTAACTTTGTTCAAAGATATTTTTGCTTTCTCTCAGTCTCGCCAAAAAATTCATTTAAGACGACGTCGGGGGCGCGGACATTCGTGCTTATCGAAGACTAACAGAACGTAGCAGAGGCTGATACAAAAAAAAAAAAAAAGAAAAAATCGGCCACGAAGAAAACTCGCTGTGTATCTCGATAACCGCGTCGACGACGACGGTTCTCTCCGCTCTTTAATTCGTATCCTTCTTCTTGCGCTTCGTCCGACTCAGAAACGTTCGTAAAACACGAACGACGGCGGGTTGTCAAGCCAAGAAGGGACAGAGAAGAGACGGAGGTAGTTTTGCGAGTCTCCCGTGAACGCGATAGATCTTTTATATATATATTTGTATCGAGAGCATGCGTACGCCGGTCTCCACACGATCCAGCGACGAACGCCGACGAACGTCCAACAATCGCTCGTACGTCGCGTACGAGCCTTCGACCGCTCCTTAATTCGTATCCTTTTGCTTGGCGCTCGTCCTCCGACTCAGAAACGTTCGCTTTAAAAAAACGAAACGACGGCGGGCTGTCGACGAGGCAAGAAAAGAACAGAGAGAGACGGACCGAGAGCAACGATACGCAACGCAAGCAGTCTTAGGTTTACGTGAGCAACCCTCAGCCAGGCGTGGTCCAGGAATTGTATCCGTGGACCGCAATGTGCGTTCGAAATGTCGATGTTCATGTGTCCTGCAGTTCACACGTTGACGCGCAATTAGCTGCGTTCTTCATCGACCCACGAGCCAAGTGATCCACCGTTCAGGGTAATCGTTTATGTATGGATTTTTGTTCGTGTACTAGGTTTTTGTACTCTTATTCTCGGTTCGAAAGAAGCCGATATCCGACAAACGTCCGACCAACGGGAATCGGACGCGCGGAAGTCGCCATATGATTGACGACACGAAAAGACGTTCGAAAACGAAATCGGACGGACTGCGCGACGACACACGCAGCCCGCCGACCGGGCGTAAAGTGCATTATGATACATAATAACCAACGAGATCGAAGCTCCGTTCGTCAGGAAACGACGGGGATATAACACCCGATTCTGAATCCTCTGTACAGCACACGATCTCGCGAAGAAAGCGCACGGTGGCTAGCCCATGATATATATATATATATATATATGTTCGTTCCTCTCGTCCAGTTATTCGAAGCAAAAAGCCGATATGCATCTCCATCGTTCGGGTAAAAAAAAATCGATGGGACGCGCACGGTCGTAATCTTCCTCGCGCGGTCTTTTCTTCCCGATAGCCAGACGCAGAGTTTGAAAAACTCTAGCGACGGAACGAGGCATTAGACACTCGACAACGAGGATAGAGAGACGGCCGGCGGTCCCCTCCGAACGGATGGCGACAACGACGACTAAAGCGCGAAAAATCGCGACGAAAAGGAACGCATATCTCCGTTCAGGTGTATGTGTGTGCGTTTAAAAAAAATTCGATGGGACTCGCAGCC
>JARWAU010000127.1:115000-117500 GCA_029958995.1 Bombus sonorus | reverse complement strand
TGCAAAAAAATATATACCCTGCAACGTTAATTAACGAAAAAATTAAACAAATATCGCAGTCGTGTCAGTTCGACGGACACTAATTTTTTAAAAAATTCGAAAAAAACGTTTAATCCAGTTGTATTTAATCGAGATATAACCGTTTCTGTAAAAATTTTTATACCTTATAACGCTTTTTAACGAAATAATACGAAATAAGTATTTCGGACTTTTCCGCCGGCCGAAATTTTTCTAAGTCCCAACGTACCGTCGGACTTAGTCTCTGAAACGCTCGACCACTTTGTTCCAATAAAGTACCGTTATAAAACGTCCTATCGTCGAGATATTTTAACGCGTCGCTTATTTTAATATTTTAAACAAGTTTTTATCGAAAAATTTAATTTTTTTTTTTTTTTTTAAATCGCATCAGTAAACCACCTCTTTTAACGAATACGGACAAAATCCACGTTCCTAATCGATTAGAACGCGTTAAAACAACGCGACATATGCAAAAAATTATATACCTTGCAACGTTAATTAACGAAAAAATTAAACAAATATCGCAGTCGTGTCAGTTCGACGGACACTAATTTTTTAAAAAATTCGAAAAAAACGTTTAATCCAGTTGTATTTAATCGAGATATAACCGTTTCTGTAAAAAATTTTATACCTTATAACGCTTTTTAACGAAATAATACGAAATAAGTATTTCGGATTTTTCCGCCGGCCGAAATTTTTCTAAGTCCCAACGTACCGGTCCAGAATGAGACGAAGTTCCAAACGCCCGGTCGTATCCGTCCGTTTTTTTTTAACGTTCCACGGACGAAATAAACGTTTAATCCCGACGTAAAACTTAATAATATAGCGATTTATATAAAAATATTCATACCTCATAACGCTTTTTAACGAAATAACTCGAAAAAACTTTTCGGTCGAAAATTTTTCCAAGTCCCTACGTACCGGTCCAGAATGAGACAAAGTTCCAAACGCCCGGTCGTATCCGTCCGTTTTTTTTTTAACGTTCCACGGACGAAATAAACGTTTAGTCCCGACGTAAAACTTAATAATATAGCGATTTATATAAAAATATTCATACCTCATAACGCTTTTTAACGAAATAACTCGAAAAAACTTTTCGGTCGAAAATTTTTCTAAGTCCCTACGTACCGGTCCAGAATGAGACAAAGTTCCAAACGCCCGGTCGTATCCGTCCGTTTTTTTTTTAACGTTCCACGGACGAAATAAACGTTTAGTCCCGACGTAAAACTTAATAATATAGCGATTTATATAAAAATATTCATACCTCATAACGCTTTTTAACGAAATAACTCGAAAAAACGTTTCGAAAAAGAATTTTTTTTAACGTTCGCGGGACGAAATAAACGTTTAATCCCGACGTAAAACTTAATAATATAGCGATTTATATAAAAATATTCGTACCTTATAACGCTTTTAAGCGAAATAACTCGAAAAAACTTTTCGGACTGGAATTTTTCTAAGTCCCTACGTACCGGTGGAGAATATGACCAAGTCCGACGGGCCGAGTCGCGTCGGTTCACTATTTTTTGTAAACGTTCCACGGACGAAATAAACGTTTCATCCCGACGTAAAACATAATATTATTCCCATTTTTATAAAAATATTCATACCTCATAACGCTTTTTAACGAAATAACTCGAAAAAACCTTTCGAATAAAAATTTTTTTTGAACGTTCTCGGGACGAAATAAACGCTCAATCCCTACGTAGAAATACATAATATTGCTATTTACGTAAAAATATATACGCATGATAACGCATTTTAACGAAATAACACGAAATAACTGTTCGGACCGGAATTTTTCCAAGTCCCTACGTACCGGCCGGGGGATGGACAAAGTGCCAACCTCCCGGTCATGTCGGTCCGGAGGGGGCTATTTTTTAAAAAAATAAAACGAAATCGTTACATTCGACTAGAATTCGTCGAACCGTAACGATTTCTAGAAAAATATTCACACCTTATAACGCTTTTAAGCGAAATAACACGAAATAACTGTTCGGACCGGAATTTTTCCAAGTCCCTGCGTACCGGCCGAGGGATCGTCAAAGTGCCAACCTCCCGGTCATGTCGGTCCGGAGGGGGCTATTTTTTAAAAAAATAAAACGAAATCGTTACATTCGACTAGAATTCGTCGAACCGTAACGATTTCTAGAAAAATATTCACACCTTATAACGCTTTTAAGCGAAATAACACGAAATAACTGTTCGGACCGGAATTTTTCCAAGTCCCTGCGTGCCGGCCGAGGGATCGTCAAAGTGCCAACCTCCCGGTCATGTCGGTCCGGAGGGGGCTATTTTTTAAAAAAATAAAACGAAATCGTTACATTCGACTAGAATTCGTCGAACCGTAACGATTTCTAGAAAAATATTCACACCTTATAACGCTTTTAAGCGAAATAACTCGAAAAAACTTTTCGGACCGGAATTTTTCCAAGTCCCTACGTACCGGCCGGGGGATCGTCAAAGTGCCAACCTCCCGGTC
>JARWAU010000127.1:107500-110000 GCA_029958995.1 Bombus sonorus | reverse complement strand
GGAGAGTTTTCTGACTCTTCTGATCACGCCCAGAATCTCTGGTACCACGACGCCACAATGAACACCCTTCCAAGGCCCCACTTTGGCGCCTAAATACCTGAATGCCTCTTCCGGGTCTGTAGCAGGAACGTTGAGCCCGTCGAGCCTAATTTCTGGATCTTTGACGTACCAGGTGTCTTTCTTCGAGACAATCTGGAACGTTTGGCTCTTTTCTCTAGATGTTTTCATTAACAGGCCATTCAGATATTCGTGGAGAGCATCCACCTGGCGCTGCGCCTCCCTCTCGTTTGCGCCCAACAACACTACGTCATCAGCGAAGGCCAGAACAGGGACTCCTCTGGCGTGATTAGAATTTATTTTGATGCCACTGGTTGTTTGTTCGATCGTCTCCAGCAGCGGCTCGAGACATAAGTTAAAAAGCAGGGGCGATAGGGGATCGCCCTGCTTAACTCCTCTTAGGATCTTGATCTCGACCCCTTCTTTGTCTTTTGTACGAATTATGGTGGTGTTGTCCACATACATGTTGTTAATTATCTTTATTATAGGGGCCGGCACACCCTTCCTAGCCAGGCAAGGTGTTAAAGCCGAATGAGGTATCGTATCGAACGCCTTGGAGATATCCACAATCGTGAATATCCCTCCGTTTTCGTGTTTACTTGCATTTAAGGCAGAATTTAAAAGTTCTATGTTGGTTTTACATCCATTTTCAGATGTAAAACCTTTCTGCCTTAGGTTCAACACAACACCTCTCCTTAACTTCTTGTCAAGGATGGAGGAGAAAATTCGGCCCAGGATGGGGCCTATCGTAATAGGTCTCCAATCCTCGACCTTGTTGCCAGACTTTTTGGATTTTAAAATTAGTGTAGTCCTATTATTCTTCCATATGGAAGGATAACAGGAACTATATAGGCATATATTGAATATCTTTGTTAAAATAACGGGCAGTCCGGGGACCATTAAATGTTCTTTCAACAGTCCGTCCGGACCTGCCGCAGCCTTTTTTCTAATTCTTTTAATTCTCTCCGCCACATCCTCAACAGTAATCGGCGTGAAATATTCTTGCAACGGCAGCCTAGAGACACTTTGACTATTAATAAATGGGACGCTAGATGGTCCTCGTTGCCCCCATAGAATTTCGTAGTGTCTCTTGACTTCTTCTGCTGCCGGTGGTTGCCTGGCTGGTTCCAGGTATGTACGATCGTCGTTAATAACGACATCGGCCAGCTTCCGTGGGCACTCTTTAAACACATCCTGACAACGTGCGTACGAGAACCGCTTTCTTGCGTTGCGGCTGTTCTTGTTGAAACCCGTTTGGGGCTTTTTCCGACATTTGTTGTTGTTGTTGACATCAATTTTGTTGATAATTTTGATTGTCTCATAGAGACGTGCAATAAAATTGTTTAATTCTTGACCAAGGGCTTCCTCGTTCCCTTGGTTGGATTTAAAAATATTCTCCAACCGAACGTAGTCCTCGCTTAGAACAGGAGGTACGTCGGCTATCGTTAAAATAGCTTCTTTCAAGCTGAGTCTCCATGCGCTAAGAGACTCATTGTCATCGTGGAATACAGGCGTCTCCGAAAACGCATTGCCTGGATCCACGAGATCGCACCCTCCCTCTGTTGCCCGGGTAGCCTCCTGAGAGCTCGTTGCCTCACCGACCAGTTTTAGCTTTTTCCTTTGATATTTAATCTGGTCAATGGTTTTGTTGGTGAGGATCTTACTGATTTCTTTATTTGGATATTTGTAGTTCTGATATTTCTCGTTGAGTTCTCTCAGGAGACTAAGTTCTACTTCCGTCCAGTTTTTATTGCTAGGGGGGTCCGTTCCCCTTCTTTTCAGATTTCTTAAGGCAGGGTGCGCATGCCTTTCGTGGGTGGAAAGTCCCCTCTGGGTCCCGAAACTCATGGGACACGCTTCGCATTTGTGTCTGCCCTCAGTTCTTTGACCAGTGCCTGCGCATTTAGGAATGTGGCACTGGGCCCCATGTAGTTTCGGGAAACTTTTTCCACAGAGGCAACTCCATTTTACTTGCGCGTCAGTATGGTGTAGATCGAGGTGCCTGTTCAGGTCGGATAACGACATGAAGAAAAGGTTTATTCCCTTCTCCTCACATACTGGACAGGCCACCCGATCGCCCACTAAAGGTACCGTGATAATAAAATTCGTTGTCCTTGGACTTGCCTGGTCGTTACCCATGATCCCCTGCGAAGCGGAAGAATCCGCCACGGCACCTCCGGGATCGAGAGGCGTCGCGTCCGAGGCTTCAATGTGATCGAACATTGTGGAAAAATTGTGACAGCCGTATTTTATATTCCGAATTCGTTATCCATTGCGTGTCCTTTGACTTGCCTGGTCGTCGTAAGAATAAAGGAACGAGTTCCTTGTGTTGGTTTTACATCCATATCTTCACGGTACTCAGCTTCCCGTTTCGGCATAGCCGATGATGTTATTCAGCTCACGTCCCTTCGTCGCTGCACTCCGTTTAGCCATGCCCGCCTCC
>JARWAU010000127.1:92500-102500 GCA_029958995.1 Bombus sonorus | reverse complement strand
TCATCTCCCTAAGTCATCAGCGTTCGAAGAAATCTCTGTGTGTCCGTTCCCGGATCTACGGCTTTCTCTGGGTTCACGAAGAAAAGAAAAAAGCACAGAGGATGAAAAACGCAACGACGACCCATCGATGCGACGGTCCTCGTTGTCTTCTCGTCAGTCGTCTCGCGCCTGCAGAATACATCTCTGCCGCACGAACAGACGGAGTGGGTATTCGATCCCTGGGGCTGTACGAGTAAAAACATCTTGAGAAAAGACGGTTGTGTTTCTTTAAGGCAAAGTTTTTTCGTTACGCCACCAAGTTTAGGTTTAGGTTTTAATATCTTGGTTCTCTTTTCTCTCCTCTCTCGACTAACTTTGTTCAAAGATATTTTTGCTTTCTCTCAGTCTCGCCAAAAAATTCATTTAAGACGACGTCGGGGGCGCGGACATTCGTGCTTATCGAAGACTAACAGAACGTAGCAGAGGCTGATACAAAAAAAAAAAAAAAGAAAAAATCGGCCACGAAGAAAACTCGCTGTGTATCTCGATAACCGCGTCGACGACGACGGTTCTCTCCGCTCTTTAATTCGTATCCTTCTTCTTGCGCTTCGTCCGACTCAGAAACGTTCGTAAAACACGAACGACGGCGGGTTGTCAAGCCAAGAAGGGACAGAGAAGAGACGGAGGTAGTTTTGCGAGTCTCCCGTGAACGCGATAGATCTTTTATATATATATTTGTATCGAGAGCATGCGTACGCCGGTCTCCACACGATCCAGCGACGAACGCCGACGAACGTCCAACAATCGCTCGTACGTCGCGTACGAGCCTTCGACCGCTCCTTAATTCGTATCCTTTTGCTTGGCGCTCGTCCTCCGACTCAGAAACGTTCGCTTTAAAAAAACGAAACGACGGCGGGCTGTCGACGAGGCAAGAAAAGAACAGAGAGAGACGGACCGAGAGCAACGATACGCAACGCAAGCAGTCTTAGGTTTACGTGAGCAACCCTCAGCCAGGCGTGGTCCAGGAATTGTATCCGTGGACCGCAATGTGCGTTCGAAATGTCGATGTTCATGTGTCCTGCAGTTCACACGTTGACGCGCAATTAGCTGCGTTCTTCATCGACCCACGAGCCAAGTGATCCACCGTTCAGGGTAATCGTTTATGTATGGATTTTTGTTCGTGTACTAGGTTTTTGTACTCTTATTCTCGGTTCGAAAGAAGCCGATATCCGACAAACGTCCGACCAACGGGAATCGGACGCGCGGAAGTCGCCATATGATTGACGACACGAAAAGACGTTCGAAAACGAAATCGGACGGACTGCGCGACGACACACGCAGCCCGCCGACCGGGCGTAAAGTGCATTATGATACATAATAACCAACGAGATCGAAGCTCCGTTCGTCAGGAAACGACGGAGATATAACACCCGATTCTGAATCCTCTGTACAGCACACGATCTCGCGAAGAAAGCGCACGGTGGCTAGCCCATGATATATATATATATATATATATATGTTCGTTCCTCTCGTCCAGTTATTCGAAGCAAAAAGCCGATATGCATCTCCATCGTTCGGGTAAAAAAAAATCGATGGGACGCGCACGGTCGTAATCTTCCTCGCGCGGTCTTTTCTTCCCGATAGCCAGACGCAGAGTTTGAAAAACTCTAGCGACGGAACGAGGCATTAGACACTCGACAACGAGGATAGAGAGACGGCCGGCGGTCCCCTCCGAACGGATGGCGACAACGACGACTAAAGCGCGAAAAATCGCGACGAAAAGGAACGCATATCTCCGTTCAGGTGTATGTGTGTGCGTTTAAAAAAAATTCGATGGGACTCGCAGCCATCGGCCTCGCGCGGTCGTTTCTTCCCGATATCCAGAAGCAGAGTTTGAAAAACTCTAGCGACGGAACGAGGCATATGACTCACGACAACGAGGATATGGACAGGCGGTCCCCTCTGAACGGGTCGACGAGACGATGGTAAAAGAGACGAACCAGACGAAACTTCCGTCGATCAGGTAAAAATAAATTCGATGGGACGCGCACGGTCGTCGTCGTCTTCCTCGCGCTTCACAGTCTATTCTTCCCGATAGCCAGAAGCAGAGTTTGAAAAACTCTAGCGACGGAACGAGGCATTAGACTAGCGAGGATAGAGAGACGGCCGGCGGCCCCCTCTGAATCGACTTCGGTGGTTCAGGTAAAAATAAAAAAAATCGATGGGACGCGCACGGTCGTCCTCGTCCTCGCGCTTCGCAGTCTATTCTTCCCGATAGCCAGAAGCAGAGTTTGAAAAACTCCAACGACGGAACGAGGCATTAGACTAGCGAGGATAGAGAGACGGCCGGCGGTCCCCTCTGAACCAACTTCGTCTAGTTAAGAATCGTTACTCTTTACCATCACTCGCACTTGGTAATATAATGTAATATCTTTTCGGGCCAACATCCACGCAATGCGTTTTCGTTCTAGGTTACCCGATCCACGAGTACGAACGTACAACGTGGTTTCGTTTTATCGAACATCGTATATCGTTCGCCGCTGAAACGAACGATAACGAAACACGACATAGGAAGAACGAACGTCCTTTGGGTAGGAAGCACGTTTCGAGGAACGACGAGAGTTTGGAGAGACGCGCGAGATAGCTGGAGACGCGCAGATATAGGTATCCATGGATCTTCGAAGGGAACCTTCGAAGATATAATTCGGTATCCTTTATTTCTGCGGCTCGCTATTCGCGTTCTTTCGCTCTCGTCGACGACTCGTTATAGACGCTTCGTTCGATCCCAAAGAGCAGTCTTCCTTATGTCCCGTTGCTAGGAGGTGAGCCTACGCAACGCAACTACGAAATACAGAAGAGGTGTGAGCAGTGATCTCTCCGACACGAGGCACTTTAGAGATTTTAGTTTGTATATTATATTATTCGTTCGCAACTTTTAGTTTTTTCGATATGTGTTCAGCTCAAGTTCCCCTACATATCGTTGTTATTGTTATTATTCATAGTAGCGGTTTCGTGTTATAGGATTCGGAGACGGCGGGTCTTTCTGTGTACGACCTCACGCAGGCGCCTCGAATTATTCGTTTACAAGTATATCTCTTCATCCCGATGATCGAGAGAGAGTGCCACACTCTTCGTATAGTTTCGTAACTGGAGCGTCTCTCACCTCCTTATTGTGATTGTAAAATTTGGCTTTTGTCAAAGTATATAGCTTGTTAATACGTCGTATATACTTTGTGTCGATATAGGAGGAGTACGGCTCCTTACCGACGATATTATTATACAGTGTTCAAGTCAAATATAATAATCTTTGTGTTTTTGTATTTCTCGTTAATGATCCTTCCGCAGGTTCACCTACGGAAACCTTGTTACGACTTTTACTTCCTCTAAATGATCAAGTTTGGTCATCTTCCCGGTAACATCGGCAATGCTTATCACATTGGCCGCGCACCAGTCCGAAGACCTCACTAAATCATTCAATCGGTAGTAGCGACGGGCGGTGTGTACAAAGGGCAGGGACGTAATCAACGCGAGCTTATGACTCGCGCTTACTGGGAATTCCTCGTTCATGGGGAATAATTGCAAGCCCCAATCCCTAGCACGAAGGAGGTTCAGCGGGTTACCCGGGCCTTTCGGCCAGGGAAAACACGCTGATTCCTTCAGTGTAGCGCGCGTGCGGCCCAGAACATCTAAGGGCATCACAGACCTGTTATTGCTCAATCTCGTGCGGCTAGAAGCCGCCTGTTCCTCTAAGAAGATTTGTTTGTACGTTGGTAGTAAAAACCCGCCGACCGAAGCCGGGGGCCTTCGAGATACCATAATTTACGTCTATTTAGCAGGCTAGAGTCTCGTTCGTTATCGGAATTAACCAGACAAATCGCTCCACCAACTAAGAACGGCCATGCACCACCACCCACCGAATCAAGAAAGAGCTATCAATCTGTCAATCCTTCCGGTGTCCGGGCCTGGTGAGGTTTCCCGTGTTGAGTCAAATTAAGCCGCAGGCTCCACTCCTGGTGGTGCCCTTCCGTCAATTCCTTTAAGTTTCAGCTTTGCAACCATACTTCCCCCGGAACCCAAAAGCTTTGGTTTCCCGGAAGCTGCCCGCCGAGTCATCGGAGGAACTTCGGCGGATCGCTGGCTGGCATCGTTTATGGTTAGAACTAGGGCGGTATCTGATCGCCTTCGAACCTCTAACTTTCGTTCTTGATTAATGAAAACATTTTTGGCAAATGCTTTCGCTTCTGTCCGTCTTGCGACGATCCAAGAATTTCACCTCTAACGTCGCAATACGAATGCCCCCATCTGTCCCTATTAATCATTACCTCGGGGCTCCGAAAACCAACAAAATAGAACCGAGGTCCTATTCCATTATTCCATGCACACAGTATTCAGGCGAAGGTAGCCTGCTTTAAGCACTCTAATTTGTTCAAAGTAAACGTATCGGCCCACCTCGACACTCAGTGAAGAGCACCGCGATGGGATATTAGTTGGACCGCCCCGCGAGGAGCTAAGCCCACCGATAGGACGTACCACATAATGCCAGTTAAACACCGCGAGCGGTGAACCGACACTGTGACACACAGATTCAACTACGAGCTTTTTAACCGCAACAACTTTAATATACGCTATTGGAGCTGGAATTACCGCGGCTGCTGGCACCAGACTTGCCCTCCAATTGGTCCTCGTTAAAGGATTTAAAGTGTACTCATTCCGATTACGGGGCCTCGGATGAGTCCCGTATCGTTATTTTTCGTCACTACCTCCCCGTGCCGGGAGTGGGTAATTTGCGCGCCTGCTGCCTTCCTTGGATGTGGTAGCTGTTTCTCAGGCTCCCTCTCCGGAATCGAACCCTGATTCCCCGTTACCCGTTACAACCATGGTAGGCGCAGAACCTACCATCGACAGTTGATAAGGCAGACATTTGAAAGATGCGTCGCCGGTGCTAGATGACCATGCGATCAGCACAAAGTTATTCAGAGTCACCAAAACAAACGATGGACGGACGGACGAGCCATCCGCCACCGATTGGTTTTGATCTAATAAAAGCATTCGTACCATCTCTGGTACGAATCTGTTTGCATGTATTAGCTCTAGAATTACCACAGTTATCCAAGTAAGTTTAAGTATGATCTAAGAAACCATAACTGATTTAATGAGCCATTCGCGGTTTCACCTTAATGCGGCATGTACTGAGACATGCATGGCTTAATCTTTGAGACAAGCATATGACTACTGGCAGGATCAACCAGGGAACTTTGTATTTCATATGTATTATATTAGAGCCAAAAGACTCTCTTTTTATAAAAGTTCTCATCAGTGTCGTAGGTGGGACGTAACACCGTACGACGAGACTTTTCGTTCTAGTCAGTGAACGTTCGACGACACCCGTTTAATTCCCGTTTTAAACGTCGAACGCCACTCTCTCTCTTTACTTTCGTTCGTTTGATTGTTTGTGTGGAATATATTTTAAGAACACTCTTTCATAGGATCATTCTGTAAGAATATATTTTTGGTCGAACGAATATGCCTTAGCGGTAAAAAGCACGTAAACTGCATGCTGAACGTACCGTCCTCGTAAGAAACATATTCGTTCTTTCTTTTGATATTCTCCTCTCAGTAAGAACGCACTTCCTAAAAGGTAGTACGCTCCCCATTAGCCTTTCGTATGTTTAAAACGTACTGCGTACGCTATAACATAAGTTTTGGAACGGTCTCCGCCGAACCAGCATGAATCGATACTCAGTTAGTAACAAGCACACTGCCCTAACTTTATTTTAAAGTTAGTGCGAGCATACAGGATCCAGCTTCCCGACTAAGGGGAACCTTGCCACGTTATTTGGTCATTACGTCCAGGACAGCGACCCGCGGCGCAGCAGTGTAGAGAAAAAGTCAATACGAGAACGAAGGAACAGTCGAGAAATAGTAAAAAAATTCACTAAAACTCGAGGAGCGGTGACTGAATTCTCAACCGAGGCCGTAGAATAGCCACGCGCTCGACGCTGTTCCGTCCGAACCGTCCGACTCGACGTGTCTCTTATAGATACCAAGGCGCCGGCCGGACGGTCGGCGCCGGCCGGGCCAGCGGCCGCGCGCTTATGATGTAAAACCTCCGTTAGAGCGTACCGTCGGACTTAGTCTCTGAAACGCTCGACCACTTTGTTCCAATAAAGTACCGTTATAAAACGTCCTATCGTCGAGATATTTTAACGCGTCGCTTATTTTAATATTTTAAACAAGTTTTTATCGAAAAATTTAATTTTTTTTTTTTTTTTTAAATCGCATCAGTAAACCACCTCTTTTAACGAATACGGACAAAATCCACGTTCCTAATCGATTAGAACGCGTTAAAACAACGCGAAATATGCAAAAAAATATATACCTTGCAACGTTAATTAACGAAAAAATTAAACAAATATCGCAGTCGTGTCAGTTCGACGGACACTAATTTTTTAAAAAATTCGAAAAAAACGTTTAATCCAGTTGTATTTAATCGAGATATAACCGTTTCTGTAAAAATTTTTATACCTTATAACGCTTTTTAACGAAATAATACGAAATAAGTATTTCGGACTTTTCCGCCGGCCGAAATTTTTCTAAGTCCCAACGTACCGTCGGACTTAGTCTCTGAAACGCTCGACCACTTTGTTCCAATAAAGTACCGTTATAAAACGTCCTATCGTCGAGATATTTTAACGCGTCGCTTATTTTAATATTTTAAACAAGTTTTTATCGAAAAATTTAATTTTTTTTTTTTTTTTTAAATCGCATCAGTAAACCACCTCTTTTAACGAATACGGACAAAATCCACGTTCCTAATCGATTAGAACGCGTTAAAACAACGCGAAATATGCAAAAAAATATATACCTTGCAACGTTAATTAACGAAAAAATTAAACAAATATCGCAGTCGTGTCAGTTCGACGGACACTAATTTTTTAAAAAATTCGAAAAAAACGTTTAATCCAGTTGTATTTAATCGAGATATAACCGTTTCTGTAAAAATTTTTATACCTTATAACGCTTTTTAACGAAATAATACGAAATAAGTATTTCGGACTTTTCCGCCGGCCGAAATTTTTCTAAGTCCCAACGTACCGTCGGACTTAGTCTCTGAAACGCTGGACCACTTTGTTCCAATAAAGTACCGTTATAAAACGTCCTATCGTCGAGATATTTTAACGCGTCGCTTATTTTAATATTTTAAACAAGTTTTTATCGAAAAATTTAATTTTTTTTTTTTTTTTTAAATCGCATCAGTAAACCACCTCTTTTAACGAATACGGACAAAATCCACGTTCCTAATCGATTAGAACGCGTTAAAACAACGCGACATATGCAAAAAATTATATACCTTGCAACGTTAATTAACGAAAAAATTAAACAAATATCGCAGTCGTGTCAGTTCGACGGACACTAATTTTTTAAAAAATTCGAACAAAACGTTTAATCCAGTTGTATTTAATCGAGATATAACCGTTTCTGTAAAAAATTTTATACCTTATAACGCTTTTTAACGAAATAATACGAAATAAGTATTTCGGATTTTTCCGCCGGCCGAAATTTTTCTAAGTCCCAACGTACCGGTCCAGAATGAGACGAAGTTCCAAACGCCCGGTCGTATCCGTCCGTTTTTTTTTAACGTTCCACGGACGAAATAAACGTTTAATCCCGACGTAAAACTTAATAATATAGCGATTTATATAAAAATATTCATACCTCATAACGCTTTTTAACGAAATAACTCGAAAAAACTTTTCGGTCGAAAATTTTTCTAAGTCCCTACGTACCGGTCCAGAATGAGACAAAGTTCCAAACGCCCGGTCGTATCCGTCCGTTTTTTTTTTAACGTTCCACGGACGAAATAAACGTTTAGTCCCGACGTAAAACTTAATAATATAGCGATTTATATAAAAATATTCATACCTCATAACGCTTTTTAACGAAATAACTCGAAAAAACTTTTCGGTCGAAAATTTTTCTAAGTCCCTACGTACCGGTCCAGAATGAGACAAAGTTCCAAACGCCCGGTCGTATCCGTCCGTTTTTTTTTTAACGTTCCACGGACGAAATAAACGTTTAGTCCCGACGTAAAACTTAATAATATAGCGATTTATATAAAAATATTCATACCTCATAACGCTTTTTAACGAAATAACTCGAAAAAACTTTTCGGTCGAAAATTTTTCTAAGTCCCTACGTACCGGTCCAGAATGAGACAAAGTTCCAAACGCCCGGTCGTATCCGTCCGTTTTTTTTTTAACGTTCCACGGACGAAATAAACGTTTAGTCCCGACGTAAAACTTAATAATATAGCGATTTATATAAAAATATTCATACCTCATAACGCTTTTTAACGAAATAACTCGAAAAAACTTTTCGGTCGAAAATTTTTCTAAGTCCCTACGTACCGGTCCAGAATGAGACAAAGTTCCAAACGCCCGGTCGTATCCGTCCGTTTTTTTTTTAACGTTCCACGGACGAAATAAACGTTTAGTCCCGACGTAAAACTTAATAATATAGCGATTTATATAAAAATATTCATACCTCATAACGCTTTTTAACGAAATAACTCGAAAAAACGTTTCGAAAAAGAATTTTTTTTAACGTTCGCGGGACGAAATAAACGTTTAATCCCGACGTAAAACTTAATAATATAGCGATTTATATAAAAATATTCGTACCTTATAACGCTTTTAAGCGAAATAACTCGAAAAAACTTTTCGGACTGGAATTTTTCTAAGTCCCTACGTACCGGTGGAGAATATGACCAAGTCCGACGGGCCGAGTCGCGTCGGTTCACTATTTTTTGTAAACGTTCCACGGACGAAATAAACGTTTCATCCCGACGTAAAACATAATATTATTCCCATTTTTATAAAAATATTCATACCTCATAACGCTTTTTAACGAAATAACTCGAAAAAACCTTTCGAATAAAAATTTTTTTTGAACGTTCTCGGGACGAAATAAACGCTCAATCCCTACGTAGAAATACATAATATTGCTATTTACGTAAAAATATATACGCATGATAACGCATTTTAACGAAATAACACGAAATAACTGTTCGGACCGGAATTTTTCCAAGTCCCTACGTACCGGCCGGGGGATGGACAAAGTGCCAACCTCCCGGTCATGTCGGTCCGGAGGGGGCTATTTTTTAAAAAAATAAAACGAAATCGTTACATTCGACTAGAATTCGTCGAACCGTAACGATTTCTAGAAAAATATTCACACCTTATAACGCTTTTAAGCGAAATAACACGAAATAACTGTTCGGACCGGAATTTTTCCAAGTCCCTGCGTACCGGCCGAGGGATCGTCAAAGTGCCAACCTCCCGGTCATGTCGGTCCGGAGGGGGCTATTTTTTAAAAAAATAAAACGAAATCGTTACATTCGACTAGAATTCGTCGAACCGTAACGATTTCTAGAAAAATATTCACACCTTATAACGCTTTTAAGCGAAATAACACGAAATAACTGTTCGGACCGGAATTTTTCCAAGTCCCTGCGTGCCGGCCGAGGGATCGTCAAAGTGCCAACCTCCCGGTCATGTCGGTCCGGAGGGGGCTATTTTTTAAAAAAATAAAACGAAATCGTTACATTCGACTAGAATTCGTCGAACCGTAACGATTTCTAGAAAAATATTCACACCTTATAACGCTTTTAAGCGAAATAACTCGAAAAAACTTTTCGGACCGGAATTTTTCCAAGTCCCTACGTACCGGCCGGGGGATCGTCAAAGTGCCAACCTCCCGGTCATGTCGGTCCGGAAGGGGCTATTTTTTAAAAACATAAAACGAAATCGTTACGTTCGCCTAGAATTCGTCGAACCGTAACGATTTCTATAACAATATTCACACCTTGCAACGCTTTTAAGCGAGATAACTCGAAATAAAGTTTCGGTTCGAAATTTTTCAAAGTCCCAACGTACCGGTGGAGAATGCGACTAAGTTCGAACGTCCCGGGCGCGATCGTACATTTTTTAGAAAACCTTTCGGCGACAAAATAAACGCTTAC
>JARWAU010000127.1:77500-87500 GCA_029958995.1 Bombus sonorus | reverse complement strand
TCCACCTGGCGCTGCGCCTCCCTCTCGTTTGCGCCCAACAACACTACGTCATCAGCGAAGGCCAGAACAGGGACTCCTCTGGCGTGATTAGAATTTATTTTGATGCCACTGGTTGTTTGTTCGATCGTCTCCAGCAGCGGCTCGAGACATAAGTTAAAAAGCAGGGGCGATAGGGGATCGCCCTGCTTAACTCCTCTTAGGATCTTGATCTCGACCCCTTCTTTGTCTTTTGTACGAATTATGGTGGTGTTGTCCACATACATGTTGTTAATTATCTTTATTATAGGGGCCGGCACACCCTTCCTAGCCAGGCAAGGTGTTAAAGCCGAATGAGGTATCGTATCGAACGCCTTGGAGATATCCACAATCGTGAATATCCCTCCGTTTTCGTGTTTACTTGCATTTAAGGCAGAATTTAAAAGTTCTATGTTGGTTTTACATCCATTTTCAGATGTAAAACCTTTCTGCCTTAGGTTCAACACAATACCTCTCCTTAACTTCTTGTCAAGGATGGAGGAGAAAATTCGGCCCAGGATGGGGCCTATCGTAATAGGTCTCCAATCCTCGACCTTGTTGCCAGACTTTTTGGATTTTAAAATTAGTGTAGTCCTATTATTCTTCCATATGGAAGGATAACAGGAACTATATAGGCATATATTGAATATCTTTGTTAAAATAACGGGCAGTCCGGGGACCATTAAATGTTCTTTCAACAGTCCGTCCGGACCTGCCGCAGCCTTTTTTCTAATTCTTTTAATTCTCTCCGCCACATCCTCAACAGTAATCGGCGTGAAATATTCTTGCAACGGCAGCCTAGAGACACTTTGACTATTGATAAATGGGACGCTAGATGGTCCTCGTTGCCCCCATAGAATTTCGTAGTGTCTCTTGACTTCTTCTGCTGCCGGTGGTTGCCTGGCTGGTTCCAGGTATGTACGATCGTCGTTAATAACGACATCGGCCAGCTTCCGTGGGCACTCTTTAAACACATCCTGACAACGTGCGTACGAGAACCGCTTTCTTGCGTTGCGGCTGTTCTTGTTGAAACCCGTTTGGGGCTTTTCCCGACATTTGTTGTTGTTGTTGTCATCAATTTTGTTGATAATTTTGATTGTCTCATAGAGACGTGCAATAAAATTGTTTAATTCTTGACCAAGGGCTTCCTCGTTCCCTTGGTTGGATTTAAAAATATTCTCCAACCGAACGTAGTCCTCGCTTAGAACAGGAGGTACGTCGGCTATCGTTAAAATAGCTTCTTTCAAGCTGAGTCTCCATGCGCTAAGAGACTCATTGTCATCGTGGAATACAGGCGTCTCCGAAAACGCATTGCCTGGATCCACGAGATCGCACCCTCCCTCTGTTGCCCGGGTAGCCTCCTGAGAGCTCGTTGCCTCACCGACCAGTTTTAGCTTTTTCCTTTGATATTTAATCTGGTCAATGGTTTTGTTGGTGAGGATCTTACTGATTTCTTTATTTGGATATTTGTAGTTCTGATATTTCTCGTTGAGTTCTCTCAGGAGACTAAGTTCTACTTCCGTCCAGTTTTTATTGCTAGGGGGGTCCGTTCCCCTTCTTTTCAGATTTCTTAAGGCAGGGTGCGCATGCCTTTCGTGGGTGGAAAGTCCCCTCTGGGTCCCGAAACTCATGGGACACGCTTCGCATTTGTGTCTGCCCTCAGTTCTTTGACCAGTGCCTGCGCATTTAGGAATGTGGCACTGGGCCCCATGTAGTTTCGGGAAACTTTTTCCACAGAGGCAACTCCATTTTACTTGCGCGTCAGTATGGTGTAGATCGAGGTGCCTGTTCAGGTCGGATAACGACATGAAGAAAAGGTTTATTCCCTTCTCCTCACATACTGGACAGGCCACCCGATCGCCCACTAAAGGTACCGTGATAATAAGATTCGTTGTCCTTGGACTTGCCTGGTCGTTACCCATGATCCCCTGCGAAGCGGAAGAATCCGCCACGGCACCTCCGGGATCGAGAGGCGTCGCGTCCGAGGCTTCAATGTGATCGAACATTGTGGAAAAATTGTGACAGCCGTATTTTATATTCCGAATTCGTTATCCATTGCGTGTCCTTTGACTTGCCTGGTCGTCGTAAGAATAAAGGAACGAGTTCCTTGTGTTGGTTTTACATCCATATCTTCACGGTACTCAGCTTCCCGTTTCGGCATAGCCGATGATGTTATTCAGCTCACGTCCCTTCGTCGCTGCACTCCGTTTAGCCATGCCCGCCTCCGCCCGGGGGATTTTCCCCACGCTGGCGAAGCGAACATGTTACCGGCGGTACCACGGGGAGGTAGGAGTGCAACTTGGATAGACAAGGCCTAGGCCCTGCCTATCCCCGAGTACCTATGACTCCCCAAGGCCCCGCGGCACGGCCGTTATGCGGCGGCCGGTCGCTAAGGGCCTTGAGGGGCAGCAATGTGAAGCACGGCCCAGCGGCGTATTGCTTCCCAGGTGTTCATAAAATTGACTCAAAGAGAAAAAAAAATTCGCTACGCACGACCGATGAAGGCCGCACGCAGCGAAATCCCCTCCCGAGTATGCAAATCGAAATCCAGCGGCGTGTTGCTTTCTAGCGCAGCCACCGAGCCCCGGAAGCGTACAGTCTTCCAACAAAAAACGTCACCGAACCGCTCGCTCTGAGACCTTTCAAGCACATACATCGCTACGTACAACGATGTATTGCTCTTCCGGTGTACGCGACTAAGTCCAGCGGCGTATTGCTTTCCGGTGCACGCAACCGAAATCAGCGGCGTATTGCCTTCCGGCAAGGCCGCCGGATTCGACGCATTGATAATCATAGCACATACCCAACTGGGCCCGCAACGCACCGCTTAGATGTAGATGGGAATATTAAATTTCGCGACTGAGTCCAGCGACGTATTGCTTTGTTGCATACGCGCTGAATCAGACGCTAAATAATTGCATAGCGGATACGCGGCTAAGCCCAGCGGCGTATTGCTTTTTCGTTGATATAAAAAAAGGCTTAAATGGAAAAAAAATCGCTACGCACGACCATTCAGACCGTACGCAGCGAATCCCCCCACAAGCCTTTATTAGCACATACGCCGCCCTGGACGGCAGCACATTGCCGCCCCATTAAGGGGGTCAATCACGTCACTAATTAGATGACGAGGCATTTGGCTACCTTAAGAGAGTCATAGTTACTCCCGCCGTTTACCCGCGCTTTTTTGAATTTCTTCACGTTGACATTCAGAGCACTGGGCAGAAATCACATTGCGTCAACACCCTTGGGGGCCATCGCAATGCTTTGTTTTAATTAGACAGTCGGATTCCCCTAGTCCGTGCCAGTTCTGAGCTGAGCGTTGAATGGCGGCCGAAGAGAACGACCGCGCGCAACGACGATAATTAGATATATCGCCGAGCGACGGAAGCCTCGCAGCAAGGAAGATCCGCGGGAGGCCAAGGCACGGGACCGAGCTCGGATCCAGGGTTACGCGACGACCGATCGTCTCCATACCCGTCTGGTAGACGGAGAAATGGATAGATCGGGACGCCGTTTCGACCGTTCAGCTCGCCCAGGCCCGGCACGTCAGCCAAACCCGCTTCCCGACCAAGCCCGACACGCCCCGCTCCTCAGAGCCAATCCTTATTCCGAAGTTACGGATCCAATTTGCCGACTTCCCTTACCTACATTAATCTATCGACTAGAGGCTCTTTACCTTGGAGACCTGCTGCGGATATGGGTACGAACCGGCGCGACACCTCCACGTGGCCCTCTCCTGGATTTTCAAGGTCCGAGGGGAAGATCCGGACACCGCCGCAACTGCGGTGCTCTTCGCGTTCCAAACCCTATCTCCCTGCTAGAGGTTTCCAGGGAACTCGAACGCTTATACAGAAAAGAAAACTCTTCCCGGATCTCCCGACGGCGTCTCCAGGTCATTTTGGGTTACCCCGACGAACACTCTTACGAGGGCCCGAATGGTATGCGGTTCCGCTGCCGGGTTCCGGAATAGGAACCGGATTCCCTTTCGCCCAATGGGTGTTTATCTTTCGCTCAACATTTTTCATTTTGCTTGTAACATTTGTGTGATATTAAGCATTTTCGTATATGATCTTAGGACACCTCATCTGCATAGGATTTCTCTTAGGGCTTAGGATCGACTGACTCGTGTGCAACGGCTGTTCACACGAAACCCTTCTCCACGTCAGTCCTCCAGGGCCTCGCTGGAGTATTTGCTACTACCACCAAGATCTGCACCGACGGCGGCTCCAGGCAGGCTCACGCCCAGACCCTTCTGCGCACACCGCCGCGACCCTCCTACTCGTCAGAGCTTCATGAAGGACGGTCCACGATCGCGATCGATCGAAAGACTCGCGTGCCTTCCCACTTGCCACTGACGGCGGAGTATAGGCGCGACGCTTCAGCGCCATCCATTTTCAGGGCTAGTTGCTTCGGCAGGTGAGTTGTTACACACTCCTTAGCGGATTCCGACTTCCATGGCCACCGTCCTGCTGTCTTAAGCAACCAACGCCTTTCATGGTATCCCATAAGCGTCGACTTAGGCGCCTTAACTCCACGTTTGGTTCATCCCACAGCGCCAGTTCTGCTTACCAAAATTGGCCCACTTGGCACTCTGATCCGATATTGTATCTCGTGGCTTCATGATCCAAGCAAGCCAGAGATCTCACCCATTTAAAGTTTGAGAATAGGTTGAGGTCGTTTCGGCCCCAAGGCCTCTAATCATTCGCTTTACCAGATGAGACTCGTACGCGTTCGATGAGAACGGACGAGTGCCAGCTATCCTGAGGGAAACTTCGGAGGGAACCAGCTACTAGATGGTTCGATTAGTCTTTCGCCCCTATACCCAGTTCCGACGATCGATTTGCACGTCAGAATCGCTACGGACCTCCATCAGGGTTTCCCCTGACTTCGTCCTGACCAGGCATAGTTCACCATCTTTCGGGTCCCAACGTGTACGCTCTAGGTGCGCCTCTCCTCGCAATGAGAACGAGACGCCCCGGGAGTGCGAGGCCGCATTGTCGCGCGGCCCATCCTCCCTCGATCGGACACGCGCAACCCACTCAGGGTGGGAACGCGAGCCGATTTTCACTTTCATTTCGCCTTTAGGTTTACAAGTCCCAATGACTCGCGTACATGTTAGACTCCTTGGTCCGTGTTTCAAGACGGGTCCTGAGAGTACCCAAAGCAATAGCGTCGCCGACCGGTAATCAGAGACTCGGCCAGTCCAAGAAATCCGCCAGCCAACAGCTGCCGATGCCCCAGCACGGAACTAAAGTCCGTATTAACTGAGAACGATCGACGATGCTTGCGGCGGTCTAGACGCACACACATTCGAGAATGGATTGGTTGCGGCCCGATACCGTATAGTGTACCGTCGTGCAGTCGGCCGGGCGACCGAGGGTCTGCCGCGTGCGCCGAAGCGACGCGACAGTCACCCGCTCGGGCCGTAGACCGACACACAACGGGTCGCGACGTTCTACTAGGGGAGAAGTGCACGACTACGACGCCGGAGCGTTCGAATCGAAGGTGGCGTGCCCTCGCCAATGGAACCACGAAGGCCCACCCGGAGCATCGCTCACCAACGATCACCGACGCCGTCGACGATGAATCTCCCCATTCGATCTTTTGGGTTTCTCAGGTTTACCCCTGAACGGTTTCACGTACTCTTGAACTCTCTCTTCAAAGTTCTTTTCAACTTTCCCTCACGGTACTTGTTCGCTATCGGTCTCGTGGTTGTATTTAGCCTTAGATGGAGTTTACCACCAACTTAGGGCTGCACTCTCAAGCAACCCGACTCTAAGGAGAGATCCTCCCGAAACGCGTTCCGGTCTCTACGGGCCTGGCACCCTCTGTGGGTACATGGCCCCATTCAAGATGGACTTGGACGCGGTTCGACGTCACGGGATAAACGGATCCTCCCGAACACTACATTTCCCAACGGCGGAACCGCGGGATTCAGTGCTGGGCTAATTCCTGTTCGCTCGCCGCTACTAAGGAAATCCTTGTTAGTTTCTTTTCCTCCGCTTAGTAATATGCTTAAATTCAGCGGGTGATCTCGCCTACTCTGAGGTCGCTTCAACGTCACGACACGGTGACAATTTTTTAAAAAAAAAAATTTCGTGCCATGTGGGGGCGCGATTCGAGAAAAGCAAGACGATCGGATAACAATGCGACAGAGGGTCTTTATTTTTATTTATCTCTCCGAGAATCGCCTCAAAGAGAAAAAAAAATAAAAAAAAAAATAATTCGAATAGAATCGAGAACCGTATATTCTATCTCGATCGAGAAACGTTTTATGCATCTCGCCAAAGTGCCTTTTAAACTTCGTTCGTCGTATCATGTTCGAGCTAAGACTCACGCGAGACACCCGTAACGATCTCCGGTTTTTAACGCCCGTCCTCTCTGTATAATATATATACGTGTTATGTATATATATCTCCCGAAGCCGTTTCTCTCTTCTCGACGATTCCAGCGGTTCCTTGTTTTCGCCTGTTATTGCTGGCACAGAGATCGAATATCGGTTTCTTTGCTCTGTACCAACGACGAAAACGCACGGGAACTCACGCGAGTGGAAAAGCGAGCGCGAGACGTACACAACGGGGTGAGTTTACTCGGGGACTGGACGACCGGCGATACGTTAAGATGCGCGGTCCAGCGATAGACTACGAAGAGACATGGGATGACCAACGATCTCTTTTTCTCTAATACTCGGAGCGCCGAATCGCCTTAAAGCAAAAAAAATCACACGCGCGTACGTCGTACGTACGCGCGTGTATACCTCGTCTCTAATCAAGTTTCGTTTAAGTCTTTCTCGAGCCTCGCCAAAGAGGATCGTTTTCTTCCTCTGCGCGATCTCTCCGTGCCAATGTCAGAGATTATTCTCTTTCGCACGACGACGAAAACGACTATTCTCGACGATCCGAACAACTTTGTAACGGACTCACATGCACATCTTAAATCGGGTACAGAAACGTTGCGCAACACCGTGAGCTACTCTTCTCCTCGTCACCCTTAAATATAGCCGATCGTAGACGCACGCTAGTTCGAAACACACTTCGTTGATTTCCGACGAACGTGGCTTTGGGCCAGGCGCGCGGGCAGAGAGATACACGACCGACGGGGAAAAAATTCGTCCCGATACGTGTACGCGTACTCTCCGATCTCCGCGCAACGCTGGGGATCATCTCCCTAAGTCATCAGCGTTCGAAGAAATCTCTGTGTGTCCGTTCCCGGATCTACGGCTTTCTCTGGGTTCACGAAGAAAAGAAAAAAGCACAGAGGATGAAAAACGCAACGACGACCCATCGATGCGACGGTCCTCGTTGTCTTCTCGTCAGTCGTCTCGCGCCTGCAGAATACATCTCTGCCGCACGAACAGACGGAGTGGGTATTCGATCCCTGGGGCTGTACGAGTAAAAACATCTTGAGAAAAGACGGTTGTGTTTCTTTAAGGCAAAGTTTTTTCGTTACGCCACCAAGTTTAGGTTTAGGTTTTAATATCTTGGTTCTCTTTTCTCTCCTCTCTCGACTAACTTTGTTCAAAGATATTTTTGCTTTCTCTCAGTCTCGCCAAAAAATTCATTTAAGACGACGTCGGGGGCGCGGACATTCGTGCTTATCGAAGACTAACAGAACGTAGCAGAGGCTGATACAAAAAAAAAAAAAAAGAAAAAATCGGCCACGAAGAAAACTCGCTGTGTATCTCGATAACCGCGTCGACGACGACGGTTCTCTCCGCTCTTTAATTCGTATCCTTCTTCTTGCGCTTCGTCCGACTCAGAAACGTTCGTAAAACACGAACGACGGCGGGTTGTCAAGCCAAGAAGGGACAGAGAAGAGACGGAGGTAGTTTTGCGAGTCTCCCGTGAACGCGATAGATCTTTTATATATATATTTGTATCGAGAGCATGCGTACGCCGGTCTCCACACGATCCAGCGACGAACGCCGACGAACGTCCAACAATCGCTCGTACGTCGCGTACGAGCCTTCGACCGCTCCTTAATTCGTATCCTTTTGCTTGGCGCTCGTCCTCCGACTCAGAAACGTTCGCTTTAAAAAAACGAAACGACGGCGGGCTGTCGACGAGGCAAGAAAAGAACAGAGAGAGACGGACCGAGAGCAACGATACGCAACGCAAGCAGTCTTAGGTTTACGTGAGCAACCCTCAGCCAGGCGTGGTCCAGGAATTGTATCCGTGGACCGCAATGTGCGTTCGAAATGTCGATGTTCATGTGTCCTGCAGTTCACACGTTGACGCGCAATTAGCTGCGTTCTTCATCGACCCACGAGCCAAGTGATCCACCGTTCAGGGTAATCGTTTATGTATGGATTTTTGTTCGTGTACTAGGTTTTTGTACTCTTATTCTCGGTTCGAAAGAAGCCGATATCCGACAAACGTCCGACCAACGGGAATCGGACGCGCGGAAGTCGCCATATGATTGACGACACGAAAAGACGTTCGAAAACGAAATCGGACGGACTGCGCGACGACACACGCAGCCCGCCGACCGGGCGTAAAGTGCATTATGATACATAATAACCAACGAGATCGAAGCTCCGTTCGTCAGGAAACGACGGGGATATAACACCCGATTCTGAATCCTCTGTACAGCACACGATCTCGCGAAGAAAGCGCACGGTGGCTAGCCCATGATATATATATATATATATATATATATGTTCGTTCCTCTCGTCCAGTTATTCGAAGCAAAAAGCCGATATGCATCTCCATCGTTCGGGTAAAAAAAAATCGATGGGACGCGCACGGTCGTAATCTTCCTCGCGCGGTCTTTTCTTCCCGATAGCCAGACGCAGAGTTTGAAAAACTCTAGCGACGGAACGAGGCATTAGACACTCGACAACGAGGATAGAGAGACGGCCGGCGGTCCCCTCCGAACGGATGGCGACAACGACGACTAAAGCGCGAAAAATCGCGACGAAAAGGAACGCATATCTCCGTTCAGGTGTATGTGTGTGCGTTTAAAAAAAATTCGATGGGACTCGCAGCCATCGGCCTCGCGCGGTCGTTTCTTCCCGATATCCAGAAGCAGAGTTTGAAAAACTCTAGCGACGGAACGAGGCATATGACTCACGACAACGAGGATATGGACAGGCGGTCCCCTCTGAACGGGTCGACGAGACGATGGTAAAAGAGACGAACCAGACGAAACTTCCGTCGATCAGGTAAAAATAAATTCGATGGGACGCGCACGGTCGTCGTCGTCTTCCTCGCGCTTCACAGTCTATTCTTCCCGATAGCCAGAAGCAGAGTTTGAAAAACTCTAGCGACGGAACGAGGCATTAGACTAGCGAGGATAGAGAGACGGCCGGCGGCCCCCTCTGAATCGACTTCGGTGGTTCAGGTAAAAATAAAAAAAATCGATGGGACGCGCACGGTCGTCCTCGTCCTCGCGCTTCGCAGTCTATTCTTCCCGATAGCCAGAAGCAGAGTTTGAAAAACTCCAACGACGGAACGAGGCATTAGACTAGCGAGGATAGAGAGACGGCCGGCGGTCCCCTCTGAACCAACTTCGTCTAGTTAAGAATCGTTACTCTTTACCATCACTCGCACTTGGTAATATAATGTAATATCTTTTCGGGCCAACATCCACGCAATGCGTTTTCGTTCTAGGTTACCCGATCCACGAGTACGAACGTACAACGTGGTTTCGTTTTATCGAACATCGTATATCGTTCGCCGCTGAAACGAACGATAACGAAACACGACATAGGAAGAACGAACGTCCTTTGGGTAGGAAGCACGTTTCGAGGAACGACGAGAGTTTGGAGAGACGCGCGAGATAGCTGGAGACGCGCAGATATAGGTATCCATGGATCTTCGAAGGGAACCTTCGAAGATATAATTCGGTATCCTTTATTTCTGCGGCTCGCTATTCGCGTTCTTTCGCTCTCGTCGACGACTCGTTATAGACGCTTCGTTCGATCCCAAAGAGCAGTCTTCCTTATGTCCCGTTGCTAGGAGGTGAGCCTACGCAACGCAACTAC
>JARWAU010000127.1:70000-75000 GCA_029958995.1 Bombus sonorus | reverse complement strand
ACGAGACTTTTCGTTCTAGTCAGTGAACGTTCGACGACACCCGTTTAATTCCCGTTTTAAACGTCGAACGCCACTCTCTCTCTTTACTTTCGTTCGTTTGATTGTTTGTGTGGAATATATTTTAAGAACACTCTTTCATAGGATCATTCTGTAAGAATATATTTTTGGTCGAACGAATATGCCTTAGCGGTAAAAAGCACGTAAACTGCATGCTGAACGTACCGTCCTCGTAAGAAACATATTCGTTCTTTCTTTTGATATTCTCCTCTCAGTAAGAACGCACTTCCTAAAAGGTAGTACGCTCCCCATTAGCCTTTCGTATGTTTAAAACGTACTGCGTACGCTATAACATAAGTTTTGGAACGGTCTCCGCCGAACCAGCATGAATCGATACTCAGTTAGTAACAAGCACACTGCCCTAACTTTATTTTAAAGTTAGTGCGAGCATACAGGATCCAGCTTCCCGACTAAGGGGAACCTTGCCACGTTATTTGGTCATTACGTCCAGGACAGCGACCCGCGGCGCAGCAGTGTAGAGAAAAAGTCAATACGAGAACGAAGGAACAGTCGAGAAATAGTAAAAAAATTCACTAAAACTCGAGGAGCGGTGACTGAATTCTCAACCGAGGCCGTAGAATAGCCACGCGCTCGACGCTGTTCCGTCCGAACCGTCCGACTCGACGTGTCTCTTATAGATACCAAGGCGCCGGCCGGACGGTCGGCGCCGGCCGGGCCAGCGGCCGCGCGCTTATGATGTAAAACCTCCGTTAGAGCGTACCGTCGGACTTAGTCTCTGAAACGCTCGACCACTTTTTTCGAATAAACTACCCTTATAAGACATCCTATCGTCGAGATATTTTAACGCACCGCTTATTTTAATATTTTAAACGAGTTTTTATCGAAAAATTTAATTTTTTTTTTTTTTTTTAAATCGCATCAGTAAACCACCTCTTTTAACGAATACGGACAAAAACCACGTTCCTAATCGATTAGAACGCGTTAAAACAACGCGAAATATGCAAAAAAATATATACCTTGCAACGTTAATTAACGAAAAAATTAAACAAATATCGCAGTCGTGTCAGTTCGACGGACACTAATTTTTTAAAAAATTCGAAAAAAACGTTTAATCCAGTTGTATTTAATCGAGATATAACCGTTTCTGTAAAAATTTTTATACCTTATAACGCTTTTTAACGAAATAATACGAAATAAGTATTTCGGACTTTTCCGCCGGCCGAAATTTTTCTAAGTCCCAACGTACCGTCGGACTTAGTCTCTGAAACGCTCGACCACTTTGTTCCAATAAAGTACCGTTATAAAACGTCCTATCGTCGAGATATTTTAACGCGTCGCTTATTTTAATATTTTAAACAAGTTTTTATCGAAAAATTTAATTTTTTTTTTTTTTTTTAAATCGCATCAGTAAACCACCTCTTTTAACGAATACGGACAAAATCCACGTTCCTAATCGATTAGAACGCGTTAAAACAACGCGAAATATGCAAAAAAATATATACCTTGCAACGTTAATTAACGAAAAAATTAAACAAATATCGCAGTCGTGTCAGTTCGACGGACACTAATTTTTTAAAAAATTCGAAAAAAACGTTTAATCCAGTTGTATTTAATCGAGATATAACCGTTTCTGTAAAAATTTTTATACCTTATAACGCTTTTTAACGAAATAATACGAAATAAGTATTTCGGACTTTTCCGCCGGCCGAAATTTTTCTAAGTCCCAACGTACCGTCGGACTTAGTCTCTGAAACGCTCGACCACTTTGTTCCAATAAAGTACCGTTATAAAACGTCCTATCGTCGAGATATTTTAACGCGTCGCTTATTTTAATATTTTAAACAAGTTTTTATCGAAAAATTTAATTTTTTTTTTTTTTTTTAAATCGCATCAGTAAACCACCTCTTTTAACGAATACGGACAAAATCCACGTTCCTAATCGATTAGAACGCGTTAAAACAACGCGACATATGCAAAAAATTATATACCTTGCAACGTTAATTAACGAAAAAATTAAACAAATATCGCAGTCGTGTCAGTTCGACGGACACTAATTTTTTAAAAAATTCGAAAAAAACGTTTAATCCAGTTGTATTTAATCGAGATATAACCGTTTCTGTAAAAAATTTTATACCTTATAACGCTTTTTAACGAAATAATACGAAATAAGTATTTCGGATTTTTCCGCCGGCCGAAATTTTTCTAAGTCCCAACGTACCGGTCCAGAATGAGACGAAGTTCCAAACGCCCGGTCGTATCCGTCCGTTTTTTTTTAACGTTCCACGGACGAAATAAACGTTTAATCCCGACGTAAAACTTAATAATATAGCGATTTATATAAAAATATTCATACCTCATAACGCTTTTTAACGAAATAACTCGAAAAAACTTTTCGGTCGAAAATTTTTCTAAGTCCCTACGTACCGGTCCAGAATGAGACAAAGTTCCAAACGCCCGGTCGTATCCGTCCGTTTTTTTTTTAACGTTCCACGGACGAAATAAACGTTTAGTCCCGACGTAAAACTTAATAATATAGCGATTTATATAAAAATATTCATACCTCATAACGCTTTTTAACGAAATAACTCGAAAAAACTTTTCGGTCGAAAATTTTTCTAAGTCCCTACGTACCGGTCCAGAATGAGACAAAGTTCCAAACGCCCGGTCGTATCCGTCCGTTTTTTTTTTAACGTTCCACGGACGAAATAAACGTTTAGTCCCGACGTAAAACTTAATAATATAGCGATTTATATAAAAATATTCATACCTCATAACGCTTTTTAACGAAATAACTCGAAAAAACTTTTCGGTCGAAAATTTTTCTAAGTCCCTACGTACCGGTCCAGAATGAGACAAAGTTCCAAACGCCCGGTCGTATCCGTCCGTTTTTTTTTTAACGTTCCACGGACGAAATAAACGTTTAGTCCCGACGTAAAACTTAATAATATAGCGATTTATATAAAAATATTCATACCTCATAACGCTTTTTAACGAAATAACTCGAAAAAACTTTTCGGTCGAAAATTTTTCTAAGTCCCTACGTACCGGTCCAGAATGAGACAAAGTTCCAAACGCCCGGTCGTATCCGTCCGTTTTTTTTTTAACGTTCCACGGACGAAATAAACGTTTAGTCCCGACGTAAAACTTAATAATATAGCGATTTATATAAAAATATTCATACCTCATAACGCTTTTTAACGAAATAACTCGAAAAAACGTTTCGAAAAAGAATTTTTTTTAACGTTCGCGGGACGAAATAAACGTTTAATCCCGACGTAAAACTTAATAATATAGCGATTTATATAAAAATATTCGTACCTTATAACGCTTTTAAGCGAAATAACTCGAAAAAACTTTTCGGACTGGAATTTTTCTAAGTCCCTACGTACCGGTGGAGAATATGACCAAGTCCGACGGGCCGAGTCGCGTCGGTTCACTATTTTTTGTAAACGTTCCACGGACGAAATAAACGTTTCATCCCGACGTAAAACATAATATTATTCCCATTTTTATAAAAATATTCATACCTCATAACGCTTTTTAACGAAATAACTCGAAAAAACCTTTCGAATAAAAATTTTTTTTGAACGTTCTCGGGACGAAATAAACGCTCAATCCCTACGTAGAAATACATAATATTGCTATTTACGTAAAAATATATACGCATGATAACGCATTTTAACGAAATAACACGAAATAACTGTTCGGACCGGAATTTTTCCAAGTCCCTACGTACCGGCCGGGGGATGGACAAAGTGCCAACCTCCCGGTCATGTCGGTCCGGAGGGGGCTATTTTTTAAAAAAATAAAACGAAATCGTTACATTCGACTAGAATTCGTCGAACCGTAACGATTTCTAGAAAAATATTCACACCTTATAACGCTTTTAAGCGAAATAACACGAAATAACTGTTCGGACCGGAATTTTTCCAAGTCCCTGCGTACCGGCCGAGGGATCGTCAAAGTGCCAACCTCCCGGTCATGTCGGTCCGGAGGGGGCTATTTTTTAAAAAAATAAAACGAAATCGTTACATTCGACTAGAATTCGTCGAACCGTAACGATTTCTAGAAAAATATTCACACCTTATAACGCTTTTAAGCGAAATAACACGAAATAACTGTTCGGACCGGAATTTTTCCAAGTCCCTGCGTGCCGGCCGAGGGATCGTCAAAGTGCCAACCTCCCGGTCATGTCGGTCCGGAGGGGGCTATTTTTTAAAAAAATAAAACGAAATCGTTACATTCGACTAGAATTCGTCGAACCGTAACGATTTCTAGAAAAATATTCACACCTTATAACGCTTTTAAGCGAAATAACTCGAAAAAACTTTTCGGACCGGAATTTTTCCAAGTCCCTACGTACCGGCCGGGGGATCGTCAAAGTGCCAACCTCCCGGTCATGTCGGTCCGGAAGGGGCTATTTTTTAAAAACATAAAACGAAATCGTTACGTTCGCCTAGAATTCGTCGAACCGTAACGATTTCTATAACAATATTCACACCTTGCAACGCTTTTAAGCGAGATAACTCGAAATAAAGTTTCGGTTCGAAATTTTTCAAAGTCCCAACGTACCGGTGGAGAATGCGACTAAGTTCGAACGTCCCGGGCGCGATCGTACATTTTTTAGAAAACCTTTCGGCGACAAAATAAACGCTTACTCCCGACGTAAAACGTCATTTTAAAGCGATTTATGCAAGAATATTCGCACCTTATAACGCTTTTAAGCGAAATAATTCGAAAAAACCTTTCGAATAAAAATTTTTTTTGAACGTTCTCGGGACGAAATAAACGCTCAATCCCTACGTAGAAATACATAATATTGCTATTTACGTAAAAATATATACGCATGATAACGCATTTTAACGAAATAACACGAAATAACTGTTCGGACCGGAATTTTTCCAAGTCCCTACGTACCGGCCGGGGGATGGACAAAGTGCCAACCTCCCGGTCATGTCGGTCCGGAGGGGGCTATTTTTTAA
>JARWAU010000127.1:60000-65000 GCA_029958995.1 Bombus sonorus | reverse complement strand
CATTTTTCATTTTGCTTGTAACATTTGTGTGATATTAAGCATTTTCGTATATGATCTTAGGACACCTCATCTGCATAGGATTTCTCTTAGGGCTTAGGATCGACTGACTCGTGTGCAACGGCTGTTCACACGAAACCCTTCTCCACGTCAGTCCTCCAGGGCCTCGCTGGAGTATTTGCTACTACCACCAAGATCTGCACCGACGGCGGCTCCAGGCAGGCTCACGCCCAGACCCTTCTGCGCACACCGCCGCGACCCTCCTACTCGTCAGAGCTTCATGAAGGACGGTCCACGATCGCGATCGATCGAAAGACTCGCGTGCCTTCCCACTTGCCACTGACGGCGGAGTATAGGCGCGACGCTTCAGCGCCATCCATTTTCAGGGCTAGTTGCTTCGGCAGGTGAGTTGTTACACACTCCTTAGCGGATTCCGACTTCCATGGCCACCGTCCTGCTGTCTTAAGCAACCAACGCCTTTCATGGTATCCCATAAGCGTCGACTTAGGCGCCTTAACTCCACGTTTGGTTCATCCCACAGCGCCAGTTCTGCTTACCAAAATTGGCCCACTTGGCACTCTGATCCGATATTGTATCTCGTGGCTTCATGATCCAAGCAAGCCAGAGATCTCACCCATTTAAAGTTTGAGAATAGGTTGAGGTCGTTTCGGCCCCAAGGCCTCTAATCATTCGCTTTACCAGATGAGACTCGTACGCGTTCGATGAGAACGGACGAGTGCCAGCTATCCTGAGGGAAACTTCGGAGGGAACCAGCTACTAGATGGTTCGATTAGTCTTTCGCCCCTATACCCAGTTCCGACGATCGATTTGCACGTCAGAATCGCTACGGACCTCCATCAGGGTTTCCCCTGACTTCGTCCTGACCAGGCATAGTTCACCATCTTTCGGGTCCCAACGTGTACGCTCTAGGTGCGCCTCTCCTCGCAATGAGAACGAGACGCCCCGGGAGTGCGAGGCCGCATTGTCGCGCGGCCCATCCTCCCTCGATCGGACACGCGCAACCCACTCAGGGTGGGAACGCGAGCCGATTTTCACTTTCATTTCGCCTTTAGGTTTACAAGTCCCAATGACTCGCGTACATGTTAGACTCCTTGGTCCGTGTTTCAAGACGGGTCCTGAGAGTACCCAAAGCAATAGCGTCGCCGACCGGTAATCAGAGACTCGGCCAGTCCAAGAAATCCGCCAGCCAACAGCTGCCGATGCCCCAGCACGGAACTAAAGTCCGTATTAACTGAGAACGATCGACGATGCTTGCGGCGGTCTAGACGCACACACATTCGAGAATGGATTGGTTGCGGCCCGATACCGTATAGTGTACCGTCGTGCAGTCGGCCGGGCGACCGAGGGTCTGCCGCGTGCGCCGAAGCGACGCGACAGTCACCCGCTCGGGCCGTAGACCGACACACAACGGGTCGCGACGTTCTACTAGGGGAGAAGTGCACGACTACGACGCCGGAGCGTTCGAATCGAAGGTGGCGTGCCCTCGCCAATGGAACCACGAAGGCCCACCCGGAGCATCGCTCACCAACGATCACCGACGCCGTCGACGATGAATCTCCCCATTCGATCTTTTGGGTTTCTCAGGTTTACCCCTGAACGGTTTCACGTACTCTTGAACTCTCTCTTCAAAGTTCTTTTCAACTTTCCCTCACGGTACTTGTTCGCTATCGGTCTCGTGGTTGTATTTAGCCTTAGATGGAGTTTACCACCAACTTAGGGCTGCACTCTCAAGCAACCCGACTCTAAGGAGAGATCCTCCCGAAACGCGTTCCGGTCTCTACGGGCCTGGCACCCTCTGTGGGTACATGGCCCCATTCAAGATGGACTTGGACGCGGTTCGACGTCACGGGATAAACGGATCCTCCCGAACACTACATTTCCCAACGGCGGAACCGCGGGATTCAGTGCTGGGCTAATTCCTGTTCGCTCGCCGCTACTAAGGAAATCCTTGTTAGTTTCTTTTCCTCCGCTTAGTAATATGCTTAAATTCAGCGGGTGATCTCGCCTACTCTGAGGTCGCTTCAACGTCACGACACGGTGACAATTTTTTAAAAAAAAAAATTTCGTGCCATGTGGGGGCGCGATTCGAGAAAAGCAAGACGATCGGATAACAATGCGACAGAGGGTCTTTATTTTTATTTATCTCTCCGAGAATCGCCTCAAAGAGAAAAAAAAATAAAAAAAAAAATAATTCGAATAGAATCGAGAACCGTATATTCTATCTCGATCGAGAAACGTTTTATGCATCTCGCCAAAGTGCCTTTTAAACTTCGTTCGTCGTATCATGTTCGAGCTAAGACTCACGCGAGACACCCGTAACGATCTCCGGTTTTTAACGCCCGTCCTCTCTGTATAATATATATACGTGTTATGTATATATATCTCCCGAAGCCGTTTCTCTCTTCTCGACGATTCCAGCGGTTCCTTGTTTTCGCCTGTTATTGCTGGCACAGAGATCGAATATCGGTTTCTTTGCTCTGTACCAACGACGAAAACGCACGGGAACTCACGCGAGTGGAAAAGCGAGCGCGAGACGTACACAACGGGGTGAGTTTACTCGGGGACTGGACGACCGGCGATACGTTAAGATGCGCGGTCCAGCGATAGACTACGAAGAGACATGGGATGACCAACGATCTCTTTTTCTCTAATACTCGGAGCGCCGAATCGCCTTAAAGCAAAAAAAATCACACGCGCGTACGTCGTACGTACGCGCGTGTATACCTCGTCTCTAATCAAGTTTCGTTTAAGTCTTTCTCGAGCCTCGCCAAAGAGGATCGTTTTCTTCCTCTGCGCGATCTCTCCGTGCCAATGTCAGAGATTATTCTCTTTCGCACGACGACGAAAACGACTATTCTCGACGATCCGAACAACTTTGTAACGGACTCACATGCACATCTTAAATCGGGTACAGAAACGTTGCGCAACACCGTGAGCTACTCTTCTCCTCGTCACCCTTAAATATAGCCGATCGTAGACGCACGCTAGTTCGAAACACACTTCGTTGATTTCCGACGAACGTGGCTTTGGGCCAGGCGCGCGGGCAGAGAGATACACGACCGACGGGGAAAAAATTCGTCCCGATACGTGTACGCGTACTCTCCGATCTCCGCGCAACGCTGGGGATCATCTCCCTAAGTCATCAGCGTTCGAAGAAATCTCTGTGTGTCCGTTCCCGGATCTACGGCTTTCTCTGGGTTCACGAAGAAAAGAAAAAAGCACAGAGGATGAAAAACGCAACGACGACCCATCGATGCGACGGTCCTCGTTGTCTTCTCGTCAGTCGTCTCGCGCCTGCAGAATACATCTCTGCCGCACGAACAGACGGAGTGGGTATTCGATCCCTGGGGCTGTACGAGTAAAAACATCTTGAGAAAAGACGGTTGTGTTTCTTTAAGGCAAAGTTTTTTCGTTACGCCACCAAGTTTAGGTTTAGGTTTTAATATCTTGGTTCTCTTTTCTCTCCTCTCTCGACTAACTTTGTTCAAAGATATTTTTGCTTTCTCTCAGTCTCGCCAAAAAATTCATTTAAGACGACGTCGGGGGCGCGGACATTCGTGCTTATCGAAGACTAACAGAACGTAGCAGAGGCTGATACAAAAAAAAAAAAAAAGAAAAAATCGGCCACGAAGAAAACTCGCTGTGTATCTCGATAACCGCGTCGACGACGACGGTTCTCTCCGCTCTTTAATTCGTATCCTTCTTCTTGCGCTTCGTCCGACTCAGAAACGTTCGTAAAACACGAACGACGGCGGGTTGTCAAGCCAAGAAGGGACAGAGAAGAGACGGAGGTAGTTTTGCGAGTCTCCCGTGAACGCGATAGATCTTTTATATATATATTTGTATCGAGAGCATGCGTACGCCGGTCTCCACACGATCCAGCGACGAACGCCGACGAACGTCCAACAATCGCTCGTACGTCGCGTACGAGCCTTCGACCGCTCCTTAATTCGTATCCTTTTGCTTGGCGCTCGTCCTCCGACTCAGAAACGTTCGCTTTAAAAAAACGAAACGACGGCGGGCTGTCGACGAGGCAAGAAAAGAACAGAGAGAGACGGACCGAGAGCAACGATACGCAACGCAAGCAGTCTTAGGTTTACGTGAGCAACCCTCAGCCAGGCGTGGTCCAGGAATTGTATCCGTGGACCGCAATGTGCGTTCGAAATGTCGATGTTCATGTGTCCTGCAGTTCACACGTTGACGCGCAATTAGCTGCGTTCTTCATCGACCCACGAGCCAAGTGATCCACCGTTCAGGGTAATCGTTTATGTATGGATTTTTGTTCGTGTACTAGGTTTTTGTACTCTTATTCTCGGTTCGAAAGAAGCCGATATCCGACAAACGTCCGACCAACGGGAATCGGACGCGCGGAAGTCGCCATATGATTGACGACACGAAAAGACGTTCGAAAACGAAATCGGACGGACTGCGCGACGACACACGCAGCCCGCCGACCGGGCGTAAAGTGCATTATGATACATAATAACCAACGAGATCGAAGCTCCGTTCGTCAGGAAACGACGGGGATATAACACCCGATTCTGAATCCTCTGTACAGCACACGATCTCGCGAAGAAAGCGCACGGTGGCTAGCCCATGATATATATATATATATATATATATGTTCGTTCCTCTCGTCCAGTTATTCGAAGCAAAAAGCCGATATGCATCTCCATCGTTCGGGTAAAAAAAAATCGATGGGACGCGCACGGTCGTAATCTTCCTCGCGCGGTCTTTTCTTCCCGATAGCCAGACGCAGAGTTTGAAAAACTCTAGCGACGGAACGAGGCATTAGACACTCGACAACGAGGATAGAGAGACGGCCGGCGGTCCCCTCCGAACGGATGGCGACAACGACGACTAAAGCGCGAAAAATCGCGACGAAAAGGAACGCATATCTCCGTTCAGGTGTATGTGTGTGCGTTTAAAAAAAATTCGATGGGACTCGCAGCCATCGGCCTCGCGCGGTCGTTTCTTCCCGA
>JARWAU010000127.1:50000-55000 GCA_029958995.1 Bombus sonorus | reverse complement strand
ATTAACGAAAAAATTAAACAAATATCGCAGTCGTGTCAGTTCGACGGACACTAATTTTTTAAAAAATTCGAAAAAAACGTTTAATCCAGTTGTATTTAATCGAGATATAACCGTTTCTGTAAAAATTTTTATACCTTATAACGCTTTTTAACGAAATAATACGAAATAAGTATTTCGGACTTTTCCGCCGGCCGAAATTTTTCTAAGTCCCAACGTACCGTCGGACTTAGTCTCTGAAACGCTCGACCACTTTGTTCCAATAAAGTACCGTTATAAAACGTCCTATCGTCGAGATATTTTAACGCGTCGCTTATTTTAATATTTTAAACAAGTTTTTATCGAAAAATTTAATTTTTTTTTTTTTTTTTAAATCGCATCAGTAAACCACCTCTTTTAACGAATACGGACAAAATCCACGTTCCTAATCGATTAGAACGCGTTAAAACAACGCGACATATGCAAAAAATTATATACCTTGCAACGTTAATTAACGAAAAAATTAAACAAATATCGCAGTCGTGTCAGTTCGACGGACACTAATTTTTTAAAAAATTCGAAAAAAACGTTTAATCCAGTTGTATTTAATCGAGATATAACCGTTTCTGTAAAAAATTTTATACCTTATAACGCTTTTTAACGAAATAATACGAAATAAGTATTTCGGATTTTTCCGCCGGCCGAAATTTTTCTAAGTCCCAACGTACCGGTCCAGAATGAGACGAAGTTCCAAACGCCCGGTCGTATCCGTCCGTTTTTTTTTAACGTTCCACGGACGAAATAAACGTTTAATCCCGACGTAAAACTTAATAATATAGCGATTTATATAAAAATATTCATACCTCATAACGCTTTTTAACGAAATAACTCGAAAAAACTTTTCGGTCGAAAATTTTTCCAAGTCCCTACGTACCGGTCCAGAATGAGACAAAGTTCCAAACGCCCGGTCGTATCCGTCCGTTTTTTTTTTAACGTTCCACGGACGAAATAAACGTTTAGTCCCGACGTAAAACTTAATAATATAGCGATTTATATAAAAATATTCATACCTCATAACGCTTTTTAACGAAATAACTCGAAAAAACTTTTCGGTCGAAAATTTTTCTAAGTCCCTACGTACCGGTCCAGAATGAGACAAAGTTCCAAACGCCCGGTCGTATCCGTCCGTTTTTTTTTTAACGTTCCACGGACGAAATAAACGTTTAGTCCCGACGTAAAACTTAATAATATAGCGATTTATATAAAAATATTCATACCTCATAACGCTTTTTAACGAAATAACTCGAAAAAACGTTTCGAAAAAGAATTTTTTTTAACGTTCGCGGGACGAAATAAACGTTTAATCCCGACGTAAAACTTAATAATATAGCGATTTATATAAAAATATTCGTACCTTATAACGCTTTTAAGCGAAATAACTCGAAAAAACTTTTCGGACTGGAATTTTTCTAAGTCCCTACGTACCGGTGGAGAATATGACCAAGTCCGACGGGCCGAGTCGCGTCGGTTCACTATTTTTTGTAAACGTTCCACGGACGAAATAAACGTTTCATCCCGACGTAAAACATAATATTATTCCCATTTTTATAAAAATATTCATACCTCATAACGCTTTTTAACGAAATAACTCGAAAAAACCTTTCGAATAAAAATTTTTTTTGAACGTTCTCGGGACGAAATAAACGCTCAATCCCTACGTAGAAATACATAATATTGCTATTTACGTAAAAATATATACGCATGATAACGCATTTTAACGAAATAACACGAAATAACTGTTCGGACCGGAATTTTTCCAAGTCCCTACGTACCGGCCGGGGGATGGACAAAGTGCCAACCTCCCGGTCATGTCGGTCCGGAGGGGGCTATTTTTTAAAAAAATAAAACGAAATCGTTACATTCGACTAGAATTCGTCGAACCGTAACGATTTCTAGAAAAATATTCACACCTTATAACGCTTTTAAGCGAAATAACTCGAAAAAACTTTTCGGACCGGAATTTTTCCAAGTCCCTACGTACCGGCCGGGGGATCGTCAAAGTGCCAACCTCCCGGTCATGTCGGTCCGGAGGGGGCTATTTTTTAAAAAAATAAAACGAAATCGTTACATTCGACTAGAATTCGTCGAACCGTAACGATTTCTAGAAAAATATTCACACCTTATAACGCTTTTAAGCGAAATAACACGAAATAACTGTTCGGACCGGAATTTTTCCAAGTCCCTGCGTACCGGCCGAGGGATCGTCAAAGTGCCAACCTCCCGGTCATGTCGGTCCGGAGGGGGCTATTTTTTAAAAAAATAAAACGAAATCGTTACATTCGACTAGAATTCGTCGAACCGTAACGATTTCTAGAAAAATATTCACACCTTATAACGCTTTTAAGCGAAATAACACGAAATAACTGTTCGGACCGGAATTTTTCCAAGTCCCTGCGTGCCGGCCGAGGGATCGTCAAAGTGCCAACCTCCCGGTCATGTCGGTCCGGAGGGGGCTATTTTTTAAAAAAATAAAACGAAATCGTTACATTCGACTAGAATTCGTCGAACCGTAACGATTTCTAGAAAAATATTCACACCTTATAACGCTTTTAAGCGAAATAACTCGAAAAAACTTTTCGGACCGGAATTTTTCCAAGTCCCTACGTACCGGCCGGGGGATCGTCAAAGTGCCAACCTCCCGGTCATGTCGGTCCGGAAGGGGCTATTTTTTAAAAACATAAAACGAAATCGTTACGTTCGCCTAGAATTCGTCGAACCGTAACGATTTCTATAACAATATTCACACCTTGCAACGCTTTTAAGCGAGATAACTCGAAATAAAGTTTCGGTTCGAAATTTTTCAAAGTCCCAACGTACCGGTGGAGAATGCGACTAAGTTCGAACGTCCCGGGCGCGATCGTACATTTTTTAGAAAACCTTTCGGCGACAAAATAAACGCTTACTCCCGACGTAAAACGTCATTTTAAAGCGATTTATGCAAGAATATTCGCACCTTATAACGCTTTTAAGCGAAATAATTCGAAAAAACCTTTCGAATAAAAATTTTTTTTGAACGTTCTCGGGACGAAATAAACGCTCAATCCCTACGTAGAAATACATAATATTGCTATTTACGTAAAAATATATACGCATGATAACGCATTTTAACGAAATAACACGAAATAACTGTTCGGACCGGAATTTTTCCAAGTCCCTACGTACCGGCCGGGGGATGGACAAAGTGCCAACCTCCCGGTCATGTCGGTCCGGAGGGGGCTATTTTTTAAAAAAATAAAACGAAATCGTTACATTCGACTAGAATTCGTCGAACCGTAACGATTTCTAGAAAAATATTCACACCTTATAACGCTTTTAAGCGAAATAACTCGAAAAAACTTTTCGGACCGGAATTTTTCCAAGTCCCTACGTACCGGCCGGGGGATCGTCAAAGTGCCAACCTCCCGGTCATGTCGGTCCGGAAGGGGCTATTTTTTAAAAAAATAAAACGAAATCGTTACGTTCGCCTAGAATTCGTCGAACCGTAACGATTTCTATAACAATATTCACACCTTGCAACGCTTTTAAGCGAGATAACTCGAAATAAAGTTTCGGTTCGAAATTTTTCAAAGTCCCAACGTACCGGTGGAGAATGCGACTAAGTTCGAACGTCCCGGGCGCGATCGTACATTTTTTAGAAAACCTTTCGGCGACAAAATAAACGCTTACTCCCGACGTAAAACGTCATTTTAAAGCGATTTATGCAAGAATATTCGCACCTTATAACGCTTTTAAGCGAAATAATTCGAAAAAACCTTTCGAATAAAAATTTTTTTTGAACGTTCTCGGGACGAAATAAACGCTCAATCCCTACGTAGAAATACATAATATTGCTATTTACGTAAAAATATATACGCATGATAACGCATTTTAACGAAATAACACGAAATAACTGTTCGGACCGGAATTTTTCCAAGTCCCTACGTACCGGCCGGGGGATGGACAAAGTGCCAACCTCCCGGTCATGTCGGTCCGGAGGGGGCTATTTTTTAAAAAAATAAAACGAAATCGTTACATTCGACTAGAATTCGTCGAACCGTAACGATTTCTAGAAAAATATTCACACCTTATAACGCTTTTAAGCGAAATAACTCGAAAAAACTTTTCGGACCGGAATTTTTCCAAGTCCCTACGTACCGGCCGGGGGATCGTCAAAGTGCCAACCTCCCGGTCATGTCGGTCCGGAAGGGGCTATTTTTTAAAAAAATAAAACGAAATCGTTACGTTCGCCTAGAATTCGTCGAACCGTAACGATTTCTATAACAATATTCACACCTTGCAACGCTTTTAAGCGAGATAACTCGAAATAAAGTTTCGGTTCGAAATTTTTCAAAGTCCCAACGTACCGGTGGAGAATGCGACTAAGTTCGAACGTCCCGGGCGCGATCGTACATTTTTTAGAAAACCTTTCGGCGACAAAATAAACGCTTACTCCCGACGTAAAACGTCATTTTAAAGCGATTTATGCAAGAATATTCGCACCTTATAACGCTTTTAAGCGAAATAATTCGAAAAAACCTTTCGAATAAAAATTTTTTTTGAACGTTCTCGGGACGAAATAAACGCTCAATCCCTACGTAGAAATACATAATATTGCTATTTACGTAAAAATATATACGCATGATAACGCATTTTAACGAAATAACACGAAATAACTGTTCGGACCGGAATTTTTCCAAGTCCCTACGTACCGGCCGGGGGATGGACAAAGTGCCAACCTCCCGGTCATGTCGGTCCGGAGGGGGCTATTTTTTAAAAAGATAAAACGAAATCGTTACGTTCGCCTAGAATTCGTCGAACCGTAACGATTTCTATAACAATATTCACACCTTGCAACGCTTTTAAGCGAGATAACTCGAAATAACCGTTCGATACGAAAATTTTTCAAAGTCCCAACGTACCGGTGGAGAATGCGACTAAGTTCGAACGTCCCGGGCGCGATCGTACATTTTTTAGAAAACCTTTCG
>JARWAU010000127.1:40000-45000 GCA_029958995.1 Bombus sonorus | reverse complement strand
GTAGACCGACACACAACGGGTCGCGACGTTCTACTAGGGGAGAAGTGCACGACTACGACGCCGGAGCGTTCGAATCGAAGGTGGCGTGCCCTCGCCAATGGAACCACGAAGGCCCACCCGGAGCATCGCTCACCAACGATCACCGACGCCGTCGACGATGAATCTCCCCATTCGATCTTTTGGGTTTCTCAGGTTTACCCCTGAACGGTTTCACGTACTCTTGAACTCTCTCTTCAAAGTTCTTTTCAACTTTCCCTCACGGTACTTGTTCGCTATCGGTCTCGTGGTTGTATTTAGCCTTAGATGGAGTTTACCACCAACTTAGGGCTGCACTCTCAAGCAACCCGACTCTAAGGAGAGATCCTCCCGAAACGCGTTCCGGTCTCTACGGGCCTGGCACCCTCTGTGGGTACATGGCCCCATTCAAGATGGACTTGGACGCGGTTCGACGTCACGGGATAAACGGATCCTCCCGAACACTACATTTCCCAACGGCGGAACCGCGGGATTCAGTGCTGGGCTAATTCCTGTTCGCTCGCCGCTACTAAGGAAATCCTTGTTAGTTTCTTTTCCTCCGCTTAGTAATATGCTTAAATTCAGCGGGTGATCTCGCCTACTCTGAGGTCGCTTCAACGTCACGACACGGTGACAATTTTTTAAAAAAAAAAATTTCGTGCCATGTGGGGGCGCGATTCGAGAAAAGCAAGACGATCGGATAACAATGCGACAGAGGGTCTTTATTTTTATTTATCTCTCCGAGAATCGCCTCAAAGAGAAAAAAAAATAAAAAAAAAAATAATTCGAATAGAATCGAGAACCGTATATTCTATCTCGATCGAGAAACGTTTTATGCATCTCGCCAAAGTGCCTTTTAAACTTCGTTCGTCGTATCATGTTCGAGCTAAGACTCACGCGAGACACCCGTAACGATCTCCGGTTTTTAACGCCCGTCCTCTCTGTATAATATATATACGTGTTATGTATATATATCTCCCGAAGCCGTTTCTCTCTTCTCGACGATTCCAGCGGTTCCTTGTTTTCGCCTGTTATTGCTGGCACAGAGATCGAATATCGGTTTCTTTGCTCTGTACCAACGACGAAAACGCACGGGAACTCACGCGAGTGGAAAAGCGAGCGCGAGACGTACACAACGGGGTGAGTTTACTCGGGGACTGGACGACCGGCGATACGTTAAGATGCGCGGTCCAGCGATAGACTACGAAGAGACATGGGATGACCAACGATCTCTTTTTCTCTAATACTCGGAGCGCCGAATCGCCTTAAAGCAAAAAAAATCACACGCGCGTACGTCGTACGTACGCGCGTGTATACCTCGTCTCTAATCAAGTTTCGTTTAAGTCTTTCTCGAGCCTCGCCAAAGAGGATCGTTTTCTTCCTCTGCGCGATCTCTCCGTGCCAATGTCAGAGATTATTCTCTTTCGCACGACGACGAAAACGACTATTCTCGACGATCCGAACAACTTTGTAACGGACTCACATGCACATCTTAAATCGGGTACAGAAACGTTGCGCAACACCGTGAGCTACTCTTCTCCTCGTCACCCTTAAATATAGCCGATCGTAGACGCACGCTAGTTCGAAACACACTTCGTTGATTTCCGACGAACGTGGCTTTGGGCCAGGCGCGCGGGCAGAGAGATACACGACCGACGGGGAAAAAATTCGTCCCGATACGTGTACGCGTACTCTCCGATCTCCGCGCAACGCTGGGGATCATCTCCCTAAGTCATCAGCGTTCGAAGAAATCTCTGTGTGTCCGTTCCCGGATCTACGGCTTTCTCTGGGTTCACGAAGAAAAGAAAAAAGCACAGAGGATGAAAAACGCAACGACGACCCATCGATGCGACGGTCCTCGTTGTCTTCTCGTCAGTCGTCTCGCGCCTGCAGAATACATCTCTGCCGCACGAACAGACGGAGTGGGTATTCGATCCCTGGGGCTGTACGAGTAAAAACATCTTGAGAAAAGACGGTTGTGTTTCTTTAAGGCAAAGTTTTTTCGTTACGCCACCAAGTTTAGGTTTAGGTTTTAATATCTTGGTTCTCTTTTCTCTCCTCTCTCGACTAACTTTGTTCAAAGATATTTTTGCTTTCTCTCAGTCTCGCCAAAAAATTCATTTAAGACGACGTCGGGGGCGCGGACATTCGTGCTTATCGAAGACTAACAGAACGTAGCAGAGGCTGATACAAAAAAAAAAAAAAAGAAAAAATCGGCCACGAAGAAAACTCGCTGTGTATCTCGATAACCGCGTCGACGACGACGGTTCTCTCCGCTCTTTAATTCGTATCCTTCTTCTTGCGCTTCGTCCGACTCAGAAACGTTCGTAAAACACGAACGACGGCGGGTTGTCAAGCCAAGAAGGGACAGAGAAGAGACGGAGGTAGTTTTGCGAGTCTCCCGTGAACGCGATAGATCTTTTATATATATATTTGTATCGAGAGCATGCGTACGCCGGTCTCCACACGATCCAGCGACGAACGCCGACGAACGTCCAACAATCGCTCGTACGTCGCGTACGAGCCTTCGACCGCTCCTTAATTCGTATCCTTTTGCTTGGCGCTCGTCCTCCGACTCAGAAACGTTCGCTTTAAAAAAACGAAACGACGGCGGGCTGTCGACGAGGCAAGAAAAGAACAGAGAGAGACGGACCGAGAGCAACGATACGCAACGCAAGCAGTCTTAGGTTTACGTGAGCAACCCTCAGCCAGGCGTGGTCCAGGAATTGTATCCGTGGACCGCAATGTGCGTTCGAAATGTCGATGTTCATGTGTCCTGCAGTTCACACGTTGACGCGCAATTAGCTGCGTTCTTCATCGACCCACGAGCCAAGTGATCCACCGTTCAGGGTAATCGTTTATGTATGGATTTTTGTTCGTGTACTAGGTTTTTGTACTCTTATTCTCGGTTCGAAAGAAGCCGATATCCGACAAACGTCCGACCAACGGGAATCGGACGCGCGGAAGTCGCCATATGATTGACGACACGAAAAGACGTTCGAAAACGAAATCGGACGGACTGCGCGACGACACACGCAGCCCGCCGACCGGGCGTAAAGTGCATTATGATACATAATAACCAACGAGATCGAAGCTCCGTTCGTCAGGAAACGACGGGGATATAACACCCGATTCTGAATCCTCTGTACAGCACACGATCTCGCGAAGAAAGCGCACGGTGGCTAGCCCATGATATATATATATATATATATATATGTTCGTTCCTCTCGTCCAGTTATTCGAAGCAAAAAGCCGATATGCATCTCCATCGTTCGGGTAAAAAAAAATCGATGGGACGCGCACGGTCGTAATCTTCCTCGCGCGGTCTTTTCTTCCCGATAGCCAGACGCAGAGTTTGAAAAACTCTAGCGACGGAACGAGGCATTAGACACTCGACAACGAGGATAGAGAGACGGCCGGCGGTCCCCTCCGAACGGATGGCGACAACGACGACTAAAGCGCGAAAAATCGCGACGAAAAGGAACGCATATCTCCGTTCAGGTGTATGTGTGTGCGTTTAAAAAAAATTCGATGGGACTCGCAGCCATCGGCCTCGCGCGGTCGTTTCTTCCCGATATCCAGAAGCAGAGTTTGAAAAACTCTAGCGACGGAACGAGGCATATGACTCACGACAACGAGGATATGGACAGGCGGTCCCCTCTGAACGGGTCGACGAGACGATGGTAAAAGAGACGAACCAGACGAAACTTCCGTCGATCAGGTAAAAATAAATTCGATGGGACGCGCACGGTCGTCGTCGTCTTCCTCGCGCTTCACAGTCTATTCTTCCCGATAGCCAGAAGCAGAGTTTGAAAAACTCTAGCGACGGAACGAGGCATTAGACTAGCGAGGATAGAGAGACGGCCGGCGGCCCCCTCTGAATCGACTTCGGTGGTTCAGGTAAAAATAAAAAAAATCGATGGGACGCGCACGGTCGTCCTCGTCCTCGCGCTTCGCAGTCTATTCTTCCCGATAGCCAGAAGCAGAGTTTGAAAAACTCCAACGACGGAACGAGGCATTAGACTAGCGAGGATAGAGAGACGGCCGGCGGTCCCCTCTGAACCAACTTCGTCTAGTTAAGAATCGTTACTCTTTACCATCACTCGCACTTGGTAATATAATGTAATATCTTTTCGGGCCAACATCCACGCAATGCGTTTTCGTTCTAGGTTACCCGATCCACGAGTACGAACGTACAACGTGGTTTCGTTTTATCGAACATCGTATATCGTTCGCCGCTGAAACGAACGATAACGAAACACGACATAGGAAGAACGAACGTCCTTTGGGTAGGAAGCACGTTTCGAGGAACGACGAGAGTTTGGAGAGACGCGCGAGATAGCTGGAGACGCGCAGATATAGGTATCCATGGATCTTCGAAGGGAACCTTCGAAGATATAATTCGGTATCCTTTATTTCTGCGGCTCGCTATTCGCGTTCTTTCGCTCTCGTCGACGACTCGTTATAGACGCTTCGTTCGATCCCAAAGAGCAGTCTTCCTTATGTCCCGTTGCTAGGAGGTGAGCCTACGCAACGCAACTACGAAATACAGAAGAGGTGTGAGCAGTGATCTCTCCGACACGAGGCACTTTAGAGATTTTAGTTTGTATATTATATTATTCGTTCGCAACTTTTAGTTTTTTCGATATGTGTTCAGCTCAAGTTCCCCTACATATCGTTGTTATTGTTATTATTCATAGTAGCGGTTTCGTGTTATAGGATTCGGAGACGGCGGGTCTTTCTGTGTACGACCTCACGCAGGCGCCTCGAATTATTCGTTTACAAGTATATCTCTTCATCCCGATGATCGAGAGAGAGTGCCACACTCTTCGTATAGTTTCGTAACTGGAGCGTCTCTCACCTCCTTATTGTGATTGTAAAATTTGGCTTTTGTCAAAGTATATAGCTTGTTAATACGTCGTATATACTTTGTGTCGATATAGGAGGAGTACGGCTCCTTACCGACGATATTATTATACAGTGTT
>JARWAU010000127.1:32500-37500 GCA_029958995.1 Bombus sonorus | reverse complement strand
GAGCATACAGGATCCAGCTTCCCGACTAAGGGGAACCTTGCCACGTTATTTGGTCATTACGTCCAGGACAGCGACCCGCGGCGCAGCAGTGTAGAGAAAAAGTCAATACGAGAACGAAGGAACAGTCGAGAAATAGTAAAAAAATTCACTAAAACTCGAGGAGCGGTGACTGAATTCTCAACCGAGGCCGTAGAATAGCCACGCGCTCGACGCTGTTCCGTCCGAACCGTCCGACTCGACGTGTCTCTTATAGATACCAAGGCGCCGGCCGGACGGTCGGCGCCGGCCGGGCCAGCGGCCGCGCGCTTATGATGTAAAACCTCCGTTAGAGCGTACCGTCGGACTTAGTCTCTGAAACGCTCGACCTTTGTTCCAATAAAGTACCGTTATAAAACGTCCTATCGTCGAGATATTTTAACGCGTCGCTTATTTTAATATTTTAAACAAGTTTTTATCGAAAAATTTAATTTTTTTTTTTTTTTTTAAATCGCATCAGTAAACCACCTCTTTTAACGAATACGGACAAAATCCACGTTCCTAATCGATTAGAACGCGTTAAAACAACGCGAAATATGCAAAAAAATATATACCTTGCAACGTTAATTAACGAAAAAATTAAACAAATATCGCAGTCGTGTCAGTTCGACGGACACTAATTTTTTAAAAAATTCGAAAAAAACGTTTAATCCAGTTGTATTTAATCGAGATATAACCGTTTCTGTAAAAATTTTTATACCTTATAACGCTTTTTAACGAAATAATACGAAATAAGTATTTCGGACTTTTCCGCCGGCCGAAATTTTTCTAAGTCCCAACGTACCGTCGGACTTAGTCTCTGAAACGCTCGACCACTTTGTTCCAATAAAGTACCGTTATAAAACGTCCTATCGTCGAGATATTTTAACGCGTCGCTTATTTTAATATTTTAAACAAGTTTTTATCGAAAAATTTAATTTTTTTTTTTTTTTTTAAATCGCATCAGTAAACCACCTCTTTTAACGAATACGGACAAAATCCACGTTCCTAATCGATTAGAACGCGTTAAAACAACGCGAAATATGCAAAAAAATATATACCTTGCAACGTTAATTAACGAAAAAATTAAACAAATATCGCAGTCGTGTCAGTTCGACGGACACTAATTTTTTAAAAAATTCGAAAAAAACGTTTAATCCAGTTGTATTTAATCGAGATATAACCGTTTCTGTAAAAATTTTTATACCTTATAACGCTTTTTAACGAAATAATACGAAATAAGTATTTCGGACTTTTCCGCCGGCCGAAATTTTTCTAAGTCCCAACGTACCGTCGGACTTAGTCTCTGAAACGCTCGACCACTTTGTTCCAATAAAGTACCGTTATAAAACGTCCTATCGTCGAGATATTTTAACGCGTCGCTTATTTTAATATTTTAAACAAGTTTTTATCGAAAAATTTAATTTTTTTTTTTTTTTTTAAATCGCATCAGTAAACCACCTCTTTTAACGAATACGGACAAAATCCACGTTCCTAATCGATTAGAACGCGTTAAAACAACGCGACATATGCAAAAAATTATATACCTTGCAACGTTAATTAACGAAAAAATTAAACAAATATCGCAGTCGTGTCAGTTCGACGGACACTAATTTTTTAAAAAATTCGAAAAAAACGTTTAATCCAGTTGTATTTAATCGAGATATAACCGTTTCTGTAAAAAATTTTATACCTTATAACGCTTTTTAACGAAATAATACGAAATAAGTATTTCGGATTTTTCCGCCGGCCGAAATTTTTCTAAGTCCCAACGTACCGGTCCAGAATGAGACGAAGTTCCAAACGCCCGGTCGTATCCGTCCGTTTTTTTTTAACGTTCCACGGACGAAATAAACGTTTAATCCCGACGTAAAACTTAATAATATAGCGATTTATATAAAAATATTCATACCTCATAACGCTTTTTAACGAAATAACTCGAAAAAACTTTTCGGTCGAAAATTTTTCTAAGTCCCTACGTACCGGTCCAGAATGAGACAAAGTTCCAAACGCCCGGTCGTATCCGTCCGTTTTTTTTTTAACGTTCCACGGACGAAATAAACGTTTAGTCCCGACGTAAAACTTAATAATATAGCGATTTATATAAAAATATTCATACCTCATAACGCTTTTTAACGAAATAACTCGAAAAAACTTTTCGGTCGAAAATTTTTCTAAGTCCCTACGTACCGGTCCAGAATGAGACAAAGTTCCAAACGCCCGGTCGTATCCGTCCGTTTTTTTTTTAACGTTCCACGGACGAAATAAACGTTTAGTCCCGACGTAAAACTTAATAATATAGCGATTTATATAAAAATATTCATACCTCATAACGCTTTTTAACGAAATAACTCGAAAAAACTTTTCGGTCGAAAATTTTTCTAAGTCCCTACGTACCGGTCCAGAATGAGACAAAGTTCCAAACGCCCGGTCGTATCCGTCCGTTTTTTTTTTAACGTTCCACGGACGAAATAAACGTTTAGTCCCGACGTAAAACTTAATAATATAGCGATTTATATAAAAATATTCATACCTCATAACGCTTTTTAACGAAATAACTCGAAAAAACTTTTCGGTCGAAAATTTTTCTAAGTCCCTACGTACCGGTCCAGAATGAGACAAAGTTCCAAACGCCCGGTCGTATCCGTCCGTTTTTTTTTTAACGTTCCACGGACGAAATAAACGTTTAGTCCCGACGTAAAACTTAATAATATAGCGATTTATATAAAAATATTCATACCTCATAACGCTTTTTAACGAAATAACTCGAAAAAACGTTTCGAAAAAGAATTTTTTTTAACGTTCGCGGGACGAAATAAACGTTTAATCCCGACGTAAAACTTAATAATATAGCGATTTATATAAAAATATTCGTACCTTATAACGCTTTTAAGCGAAATAACTCGAAAAAACTTTTCGGACTGGAATTTTTCTAAGTCCCTACGTACCGGTGGAGAATATGACCAAGTCCGACGGGCCGAGTCGCGTCGGTTCACTATTTTTTGTAAACGTTCCACGGACGAAATAAACGTTTCATCCCGACGTAAAACATAATATTATTCCCATTTTTATAAAAATATTCATACCTCATAACGCTTTTTAACGAAATAACTCGAAAAAACCTTTCGAATAAAAATTTTTTTTGAACGTTCTCGGGACGAAATAAACGCTCAATCCCTACGTAGAAATACATAATATTGCTATTTACGTAAAAATATATACGCATGATAACGCATTTTAACGAAATAACACGAAATAACTGTTCGGACCGGAATTTTTCCAAGTCCCTACGTACCGGCCGGGGGATGGACAAAGTGCCAACCTCCCGGTCATGTCGGTCCGGAGGGGGCTATTTTTTAAAAAAATAAAACGAAATCGTTACATTCGACTAGAATTCGTCGAACCGTAACGATTTCTAGAAAAATATTCACACCTTATAACGCTTTTAAGCGAAATAACACGAAATAACTGTTCGGACCGGAATTTTTCCAAGTCCCTGCGTACCGGCCGAGGGATCGTCAAAGTGCCAACCTCCCGGTCATGTCGGTCCGGAGGGGGCTATTTTTTAAAAAAATAAAACGAAATCGTTACATTCCACTAGAATTCGTCGAACCGTAACGATTTCTAGAAAAATATTCACACCTTATAACGCTTTTAAGCGAAATAACACGAAATAACTGTTCGGACCGGAATTTTTCCAAGTCCCTGCGTGCCGGCCGAGGGATCGTCAAAGTGCCAACCTCCCGGTCATGTCGGTCCGGAGGGGGCTATTTTTTAAAAAAATAAAACGAAATCGTTACATTCGACTAGAATTCGTCGAACCGTAACGATTTCTAGAAAAATATTCACACCTTATAACGCTTTTAAGCGAAATAACTCGAAAAAACTTTTCGGACCGGAATTTTTCCAAGTCCCTACGTACCGGCCGGGGGATCGTCAAAGTGCCAACCTCCCGGTCATGTCGGTCCGGAAGGGGCTATTTTTTAAAAACATAAAACGAAATCGTTACGTTCGCCTAGAATTCGTCGAACCGTAACGATTTCTATAACAATATTCACACCTTGCAACGCTTTTAAGCGAGATAACTCGAAATAAAGTTTCGGTTCGAAATTTTTCAAAGTCCCAACGTACCGGTGGAGAATGCGACTAAGTTCGAACGTCCCGGGCGCGATCGTACATTTTTTAGAAAACCTTTCGGCGACAAAATAAACGCTTACTCCCGACGTAAAACGTCATTTTAAAGCGATTTATGCAAGAATATTCGCACCTTATAACGCTTTTAAGCGAAATAATTCGAAAAAACCTTTCGAATAAAAATTTTTTTTGAACGTTCTCGGGACGAAATAAACGCTCAATCCCTACGTAGAAATACATAATATTGCTATTTACGTAAAAATATATACGCATGATAACGCATTTTAACGAAATAACACGAAATAACTGTTCGGACCGGAATTTTTCCAAGTCCCTACGTACCGGCCGGGGGATGGACAAAGTGCCAACCTCCCGGTCATGTCGGTCCGGAGGGGGCTATTTTTTAAAAAAATAAAACGAAATCGTTACATTCGACTAGAATTCGTCGAACCGTAACGATTTCTAGAAAAATATTCACACCTTATAACGCTTTTAAGCGAAATAACTCGAAAAAACTTTTCGGACCGGAATTTTTCCAAGTCCCTACGTACCGGCCGGGGGATCGTCAAAGTGCCAACCTCCCGGTCATGTCGGTCCGGAAGGGGCTATTTTTTAAAAAAATAAAACGAAATCGTTACGTTCGCCTAGAATTCGTCGAACCGTAACGATTTCTATAACAATATTCACACCTTGCAACGCTTTTAAGCGAGATAACTCGAAATAAAGTTTCGGTTCGAAATTTTTCAAAGTCCCAACGTACCGGTGGAGAATGCGACTAAGTTCGAACGTCCCGGGCGCGATCGTACATTTTTTAGAAAACCTTTCGGCGACAAAATAAACGCTTACTCCCG
>JARWAU010000127.1:22500-27500 GCA_029958995.1 Bombus sonorus | reverse complement strand
ACGTTCTACTAGGGGAGAAGTGCACGACTACGACGCCGGAGCGTTCGAATCGAAGGTGGCGTGCCCTCGCCAATGGAACCACGAAGGCCCACCCGGAGCATCGCTCACCAACGATCACCGACGCCGTCGACGATGAATCTCCCCATTCGATCTTTTGGGTTTCTCAGGTTTACCCCTGAACGGTTTCACGTACTCTTGAACTCTCTCTTCAAAGTTCTTTTCAACTTTCCCTCACGGTACTTGTTCGCTATCGGTCTCGTGGTTGTATTTAGCCTTAGATGGAGTTTACCACCAACTTAGGGCTGCACTCTCAAGCAACCCGACTCTAAGGAGAGATCCTCCCGAAACGCGTTCCGGTCTCTACGGGCCTGGCACCCTCTGTGGGTACATGGCCCCATTCAAGATGGACTTGGACGCGGTTCGACGTCACGGGATAAACGGATCCTCCCGAACACTACATTTCCCAACGGCGGAACCGCGGGATTCAGTGCTGGGCTAATTCCTGTTCGCTCGCCGCTACTAAGGAAATCCTTGTTAGTTTCTTTTCCTCCGCTTAGTAATATGCTTAAATTCAGCGGGTGATCTCGCCTACTCTGAGGTCGCTTCAACGTCACGACACGGTGACAATTTTTTAAAAAAAAAAATTTCGTGCCATGTGGGGGCGCGATTCGAGAAAAGCAAGACGATCGGATAACAATGCGACAGAGGGTCTTTATTTTTATTTATCTCTCCGAGAATCGCCTCAAAGAGAAAAAAAAATAAAAAAAAAAATAATTCGAATAGAATCGAGAACCGTATATTCTATCTCGATCGAGAAACGTTTTATGCATCTCGCCAAAGTGCCTTTTAAACTTCGTTCGTCGTATCATGTTCGAGCTAAGACTCACGCGAGACACCCGTAACGATCTCCGGTTTTTAACGCCCGTCCTCTCTGTATAATATATATACGTGTTATGTATATATATCTCCCGAAGCCGTTTCTCTCTTCTCGACGATTCCAGCGGTTCCTTGTTTTCGCCTGTTATTGCTGGCACAGAGATCGAATATCGGTTTCTTTGCTCTGTACCAACGACGAAAACGCACGGGAACTCACGCGAGTGGAAAAGCGAGCGCGAGACGTACACAACGGGGTGAGTTTACTCGGGGACTGGACGACCGGCGATACGTTAAGATGCGCGGTCCAGCGATAGACTACGAAGAGACATGGGATGACCAACGATCTCTTTTTCTCTAATACTCGGAGCGCCGAATCGCCTTAAAGCAAAAAAAATCACACGCGCGTACGTCGTACGTACGCGCGTGTATACCTCGTCTCTAATCAAGTTTCGTTTAAGTCTTTCTCGAGCCTCGCCAAAGAGGATCGTTTTCTTCCTCTGCGCGATCTCTCCGTGCCAATGTCAGAGATTATTCTCTTTCGCACGACGACGAAAACGACTATTCTCGACGATCCGAACAACTTTGTAACGGACTCACATGCACATCTTAAATCGGGTACAGAAACGTTGCGCAACACCGTGAGCTACTCTTCTCCTCGTCACCCTTAAATATAGCCGATCGTAGACGCACGCTAGTTCGAAACACACTTCGTTGATTTCCGACGAACGTGGCTTTGGGCCAGGCGCGCGGGCAGAGAGATACACGACCGACGGGGAAAAAATTCGTCCCGATACGTGTACGCGTACTCTCCGATCTCCGCGCAACGCTGGGGATCATCTCCCTAAGTCATCAGCGTTCGAAGAAATCTCTGTGTGTCCGTTCCCGGATCTACGGCTTTCTCTGGGTTCACGAAGAAAAGAAAAAAGCACAGAGGATGAAAAACGCAACGACGACCCATCGATGCGACGGTCCTCGTTGTCTTCTCGTCAGTCGTCTCGCGCCTGCAGAATACATCTCTGCCGCACGAACAGACGGAGTGGGTATTCGATCCCTGGGGCTGTACGAGTAAAAACATCTTGAGAAAAGACGGTTGTGTTTCTTTAAGGCAAAGTTTTTTCGTTACGCCACCAAGTTTAGGTTTAGGTTTTAATATCTTGGTTCTCTTTTCTCTCCTCTCTCGACTAACTTTGTTCAAAGATATTTTTGCTTTCTCTCAGTCTCGCCAAAAAATTCATTTAAGACGACGTCGGGGGCGCGGACATTCGTGCTTATCGAAGACTAACAGAACGTAGCAGAGGCTGATACAAAAAAAAAAAAAAAGAAAAAATCGGCCACGAAGAAAACTCGCTGTGTATCTCGATAACCGCGTCGACGACGACGGTTCTCTCCGCTCTTTAATTCGTATCCTTCTTCTTGCGCTTCGTCCGACTCAGAAACGTTCGTAAAACACGAACGACGGCGGGTTGTCAAGCCAAGAAGGGACAGAGAAGAGACGGAGGTAGTTTTGCGAGTCTCCCGTGAACGCGATAGATCTTTTATATATATATTTGTATCGAGAGCATGCGTACGCCGGTCTCCACACGATCCAGCGACGAACGCCGACGAACGTCCAACAATCGCTCGTACGTCGCGTACGAGCCTTCGACCGCTCCTTAATTCGTATCCTTTTGCTTGGCGCTCGTCCTCCGACTCAGAAACGTTCGCTTTAAAAAAACGAAACGACGGCGGGCTGTCGACGAGGCAAGAAAAGAACAGAGAGAGACGGACCGAGAGCAACGATACGCAACGCAAGCAGTCTTAGGTTTACGTGAGCAACCCTCAGCCAGGCGTGGTCCAGGAATTGTATCCGTGGACCGCAATGTGCGTTCGAAATGTCGATGTTCATGTGTCCTGCAGTTCACACGTTGACGCGCAATTAGCTGCGTTCTTCATCGACCCACGAGCCAAGTGATCCACCGTTCAGGGTAATCGTTTATGTATGGATTTTTGTTCGTGTACTAGGTTTTTGTACTCTTATTCTCGGTTCGAAAGAAGCCGATATCCGACAAACGTCCGACCAACGGGAATCGGACGCGCGGAAGTCGCCATATGATTGACGACACGAAAAGACGTTCGAAAACGAAATCGGACGGACTGCGCGACGACACACGCAGCCCGCCGACCGGGCGTAAAGTGCATTATGATACATAATAACCAACGAGATCGAAGCTCCGTTCGTCAGGAAACGACGGGGATATAACACCCGATTCTGAATCCTCTGTACAGCACACGATCTCGCGAAGAAAGCGCACGGTGGCTAGCCCATGATATATATATATATATATATATGTTCGTTCCTCTCGTCCAGTTATTCGAAGCAAAAAGCCGATATGCATCTCCATCGTTCGGGTAAAAAAAAATCGATGGGACGCGCACGGTCGTAATCTTCCTCGCGCGGTCTTTTCTTCCCGATAGCCAGACGCAGAGTTTGAAAAACTCTAGCGACGGAACGAGGCATTAGACACTCGACAACGAGGATAGAGAGACGGCCGGCGGTCCCCTCCGAACGGATGGCGACAACGACGACTAAAGCGCGAAAAATCGCGACGAAAAGGAACGCATATCTCCGTTCAGGTGTATGTGTGTGCGTTTAAAAAAAATTCGATGGGACTCGCAGCCATCGGCCTCGCGCGGTCGTTTCTTCCCGATATCCAGAAGCAGAGTTTGAAAAACTCTAGCGACGGAACGAGGCATATGACTCACGACAACGAGGATATGGACAGGCGGTCCCCTCTGAACGGGTCGACGAGACGATGGTAAAAGAGACGAACCAGACGAAACTTCCGTCGATCAGGTAAAAATAAATTCGATGGGACGCGCACGGTCGTCGTCGTCTTCCTCGCGCTTCACAGTCTATTCTTCCCGATAGCCAGAAGCAGAGTTTGAAAAACTCTAGCGACGGAACGAGGCATTAGACTAGCGAGGATAGAGAGACGGCCGGCGGCCCCCTCTGAATCGACTTCGGTGGTTCAGGTAAAAATAAAAAAAATCGATGGGACGCGCACGGTCGTCCTCGTCCTCGCGCTTCGCAGTCTATTCTTCCCGATAGCCAGAAGCAGAGTTTGAAAAACTCCAACGACGGAACGAGGCATTAGACTAGCGAGGATAGAGAGACGGCCGGCGGTCCCCTCTGAACCAACTTCGTCTAGTTAAGAATCGTTACTCTTTACCATCACTCGCACTTGGTAATATAATGTAATATCTTTTCGGGCCAACATCCACGCAATGCGTTTTCGTTCTAGGTTACCCGATCCACGAGTACGAACGTACAACGTGGTTTCGTTTTATCGAACATCGTATATCGTTCGCCGCTGAAACGAACGATAACGAAACACGACATAGGAAGAACGAACGTCCTTTGGGTAGGAAGCACGTTTCGAGGAACGACGAGAGTTTGGAGAGACGCGCGAGATAGCTGGAGACGCGCAGATATAGGTATCCATGGATCTTCGAAGGGAACCTTCGAAGATATAATTCGGTATCCTTTATTTCTGCGGCTCGCTATTCGCGTTCTTTCGCTCTCGTCGACGACTCGTTATAGACGCTTCGTTCGATCCCAAAGAGCAGTCTTCCTTATGTCCCGTTGCTAGGAGGTGAGCCTACGCAACGCAACTACGAAATACAGAAGAGGTGTGAGCAGTGATCTCTCCGACACGAGGCACTTTAGAGATTTTAGTTTGTATATTATATTATTCGTTCGCAACTTTTAGTTTTTTCGATATGTGTTCAGCTCAAGTTCCCCTACATATCGTTGTTATTGTTATTATTCATAGTAGCGGTTTCGTGTTATAGGATTCGGAGACGGCGGGTCTTTCTGTGTACGACCTCACGCAGGCGCCTCGAATTATTCGTTTACAAGTATATCTCTTCATCCCGATGATCGAGAGAGAGTGCCACACTCTTCGTATAGTTTCGTAACTGGAGCGTCTCTCACCTCCTTATTGTGATTGTAAAATTTGGCTTTTGTCAAAGTATATAGCTTGTTAATACGTCGTATATACTTTGTGTCGATATAGGAGGAGTACGGCTCCTTACCGACGATATTATTATACAGTGTTCAAGTCAAATATAATAATCTTTGTGTT
>JARWAU010000127.1:17500-20000 GCA_029958995.1 Bombus sonorus | reverse complement strand
AAGGGGAACCTTGCCACGTTATTTGGTCATTACGTCCAGGACAGCGACCCGCGGCGCAGCAGTGTAGAGAAAAAGTCAATACGAGAACGAAGGAACAGTCGAGAAATAGTAAAAAAATTCACTAAAACTCGAGGAGCGGTGACTGAATTCTCAACCGAGGCCGTAGAATAGCCACGCGCTCGACGCTGTTCCGTCCGAACCGTCCGACTCGACGTGTCTCTTATAGATACCAAGGCGCCGGCCGGACGGTCGGCGCCGGCCGGGCCAGCGGCCGCGCGCTTATGATGTAAAACCTCCGTTAGAGCGTACCGTCGGACTTAGTCTCTGAAACGCTCGACCACTTTTTTCGAATAAACTACCCTTATAAGACATCCTATCGTCGAGATATTTTAACGCACCGCTTATTTTAATATTTTAAACGAGTTTTTATCGAAAAATTTAATTTTTTTTTTTTTTTTTAAATCGCATCAGTAAACCACCTCTTTTAACGAATACGGACAAAAACCACGTTCCTAATCGATTAGAACGCGTTAAAACAACGCGAAATATGCAAAAAAATATATACCTTGCAACGTTAATTAACGAAAAAATTAAACAAATATCGCAGTCGTGTCAGTTCGACGGACACTAATTTTTTAAAAAATTCGAAAAAAACGTTTAATCCAGTTGTATTTAATCGAGATATAACCGTTTCTGTAAAAATTTTTATACCTTATAACGCTTTTTAACGAAATAATACGAAATAAGTATTTCGGACTTTTCCGCCGGCCGAAATTTTTCTAAGTCCCAACGTACCGTCGGACTTAGTCTCTGAAACGCTCGACCACTTTGTTCCAATAAAGTACCGTTATAAAACGTCCTATCGTCGAGATATTTTAACGCGTCGCTTATTTTAATATTTTAAACAAGTTTTTATCGAAAAATTTAATTTTTTTTTTTTTTTTTAAATCGCATCAGTAAACCACCTCTTTTAACGAATACGGACAAAATCCACGTTCCTAATCGATTAGAACGCGTTAAAACAACGCGAAATATGCAAAAAAATATATACCTTGCAACGTTAATTAACGAAAAAATTAAACAAATATCGCAGTCGTGTCAGTTCGACGGACACTAATTTTTTAAAAAATTCGAAAAAAACGTTTAATCCAGTTGTATTTAATCGAGATATAACCGTTTCTGTAAAAATTTTTATACCTTATAACGCTTTTTAACGAAATAATACGAAATAAGTATTTCGGACTTTTCCGCCGGCCGAAATTTTTCTAAGTCCCAACGTACCGTCGGACTTAGTCTCTGAAACGCTCGACCACTTTGTTCCAATAAAGTACCGTTATAAAACGTCCTATCGTCGAGATATTTTAACGCGTCGCTTATTTTAATATTTTAAACAAGTTTTTATCGAAAAATTTAATTTTTTTTTTTTTTTTTAAATCGCATCAGTAAACCACCTCTTTTAACGAATACGGACAAAATCCACGTTCCTAATCGATTAGAACGCGTTAAAACAACGCGACATATGCAAAAAATTATATACCTTGCAACGTTAATTAACGAAAAAATTAAACAAATATCGCAGTCGTGTCAGTTCGACGGACACTAATTTTTTAAAAAATTCGAAAAAAACGTTTAATCCAGTTGTATTTAATCGAGATATAACCGTTTCTGTAAAAAATTTTATACCTTATAACGCTTTTTAACGAAATAATACGAAATAAGTATTTCGGATTTTTCCGCCGGCCGAAATTTTTCTAAGTCCCAACGTACCGGTCCAGAATGAGACGAAGTTCCAAACGCCCGGTCGTATCCGTCCGTTTTTTTTTAACGTTCCACGGACGAAATAAACGTTTAATCCCGACGTAAAACTTAATAATATAGCGATTTATATAAAAATATTCATACCTCATAACGCTTTTTAACGAAATAACTCGAAAAAACTTTTCGGTCGAAAATTTTTCTAAGTCCCTACGTACCGGTCCAGAATGAGACAAAGTTCCAAACGCCCGGTCGTATCCGTCCGTTTTTTTTTTAACGTTCCACGGACGAAATAAACGTTTAGTCCCGACGTAAAACTTAATAATATAGCGATTTATATAAAAATATTCATACCTCATAACGCTTTTTAACGAAATAACTCGAAAAAACTTTTCGGTCGAAAATTTTTCTAAGTCCCTACGTACCGGTCCAGAATGAGACAAAGTTCCAAACGCCCGGTCGTATCCGTCCGTTTTTTTTTTAACGTTCCACGGACGAAATAAACGTTTAGTCCCGACGTAAAACTTAATAATATAGCGATTTATATAAAAATATTCATACCTCATAACGCTTTTTAACGAAATAACTCGAAAAAACTTTTCGGTCGAAAATTTTTCTAAGTCCCTACGTACCGGTCCAGAATGAGACAAAGTTCCAAACGCCCGGTCGTATCCGTCCGTTTTTTTTTTAACGTTCCACGGACGAAATAAACGTTTAGTCCCGACGTAAAACTTAATAATATAGC
>JARWAU010000127.1:0-12500 GCA_029958995.1 Bombus sonorus | reverse complement strand
TTCACTCATTTTGATAGCATTTTTGAGAATACCTAGTTTGACAATATGTTCAAATCTAGGTATCCCAAGCCCCCCACAGCTCTTTGGGGCGTAAAAGAAACCAGTGGCAGTTGAAGGCACTAGATGGAATATGGCCTTGATCTCCTGTCTGACCTCGCTGTCCAGCAATTTTAGTACTGTGTCGCTGGGCGGACTGATCAGAAGATGGTATATGTAGCGAGGGAAGACGTGTTTCGTGAGTAACTCGATCTTCTGGCACGGTTTCAGAGAGAGTTTTCTGACTCTTCTGATCACGCCCAGAATCTCTGGTACCACGACGCCACAATGAACACCCTTCCAAGGCCCCACTTTGGCGCCTAAATACCTGAATGCCTCTTCCGGGTCTGTAGCAGGAACGTTGAGCCCGTCGAGCCTAATTTCTGGATCTTTGACGTACCAGGTGTCTTTCTTCGAGACAATCTGGAACGTTTGGCTCTTTTCTCTAGATGTTTTCATTAACAGGCCATTCAGATATTCGTGGAGAGCATCCACCTGGCGCTGCGCCTCCCTCTCGTTTGCGCCCAACAACACTACGTCATCAGCGAAGGCCAGAACAGGGACTCCTCTGGCGTGATTAGAATTTATTTTGATGCCACTGGTTGTTTGTTCGATCGTCTCCAGCAGCGGCTCGAGACATAAGTTAAAAAGCAGGGGCGATAGGGGATCGCCCTGCTTAACTCCTCTTAGGATCTTGATCTCGACCCCTTCTTTGTCTTTTGTACGAATTATGGTGGTGTTGTCCACATACATGTTGTTAATTATCTTTATTATAGGGGCCGGCACACCCTTCCTAGCCAGGCAAGGTGTTAAAGCCGAATGAGGTATCGTATCGAACGCCTTGGAGATATCCACAATCGTGAATATCCCTCCGTTTTCGTGTTTACTTGCATTTAAGGCAGAATTTAAAAGTTCTATGTTGGTTTTACATCCATTTTCAGATGTAAAACCTTTCTGCCTTAGGTTCAACACAATACCTCTCCTTAACTTCTTGTCAAGGATGGAGGAGAAAATTCGGCCCAGGATGGGGCCTATCGTAATAGGTCTCCAATCCTCGACCTTGTTGCCAGACTTTTTGGATTTTAAAATTAGTGTAGTCCTATTATTCTTCCATATGGAAGGATAACAGGAACTATATAGGCATATATTGAATATCTTTGTTAAAATAACGGGCAGTCCGGGGACCATTAAATGTTCTTTCAACAGTCCGTCCGGACCTGCCGCAGCCTTTTTTCTAATTCTTTTAATTCTCTCCGCCACATCCTCAACAGTAATCGGCGTGAAATATTCTTGCAACGGCAGCCTAGAGACACTTTGACTATTGATAAATGGGACGCTAGATGGTCCTCGTTGCCCCCATAGAATTTCGTAGTGTCTCTTGACTTCTTCTGCTGCCGGTGGTTGCCTGGCTGGTTCCAGGTATGTACGATCGTCGTTAATAACGACATCGGCCAGCTTCCGTGGGCACTCTTTAAACACATCCTGACAACGTGCGTACGAGAACCGCTTTCTTGCGTTGCGGCTGTTCTTGTTGAAACCCATTTGGGGCTTTTCCCGACATTTGTTGTTGTTGTTGTCATCAATTTTGTTGATAATTTTGATTGTCTCATAGAGACGTGCAATAAAATTGTTTAATTCTTGACCAAGGGCTTCCTCGTTCCCTTGGTTGGATTTAAAAATATTCTCCAACCGGACGTAGTCCTCGCTTAGAACAGGAGGTACGTCGGCTATCGTTAAAATAGCTTCTTTCAAGCTGAGTCTCCATGCGCTAAGAGACTCATTGTCATCGTGGAATACAGGCGTCTCCGAAAACGCATTGCCTGGATCCACGAGATCGCACCCTCCCTCTGTTGCCCGGGTAGCCTCCTGAGAGCTCGTTGCCTCACCGACCAGTTTTAGCTTTTTCCTTTGATATTTAATCTGGTCAATGGTTTTGTTGGTGAGGATCTTACTGATTTCTTTATTTGGATATTTGTAGTTCTGATATTTCTCGTTGAGTTCTCTCAGGAGACTAAGTTCTACTTCCGTCCAGTTTTTATTGCTAGGGGGGTCCGTTCCCCTTCTTTTCAGATTTCTTAAGGCAGGGTGCGCATGCCTTTCGTGGGTGGAAAGTCCCCTCTGGGTCCCGAAACTCATGGGACACGCTTCGCATTTGTGTCTGCCCTCAGTTCTTTGACCAGTGCCTGCGCATTTAGGAATGTGGCACTGGGCCCCATGTAGTTTCGGGAAACTTTTTCCACAGAGGCAACTCCATTTTACTTGCGCGTCAGTATGGTGTAGATCGAGGTGCCTGTTCAGGTCGGATAACGACATGAAGAAAAGGTTTATTCCCTTCTCCTCACATACTGGACAGGCCACCCGATCGCCCACTAAAGGTACCGTGATAATAAAATTCGTTGTCCTTGGACTTGCCTGGTCGTTACCCATGATCCCCTGCGAAGCGGAAGAATCCGCCACGGCACCTCCGGGATCGAGAGGCGTCGCGTCCGAGGCTTCAATGTGATCGAACATTGTGGAAAAATTGTGACAGCCGTATTTTATATTCCGAATTCGTTATCCATTGCGTGTCCTTTGACTTGCCTGGTCGTCGTAAGAATAAAGGAACGAGTTCCTTGTGTTGGTTTTACATCCATATCTTCACGGTACTCAGCTTCCCGTTTCGGCATAGCCGATGATGTTATTCAGCTCACGTCCCTTCGTCGCTGCACTCCGTTTAGCCATGCCCGCCTCCGCCCGGGGGATTTTCCCCACGCTGGCGAAGCGAACATGTTACCGGCGGTACCACGGGGAGGTAGGAGTGCAACTTGGATAGACAAGGCCTAGGCCCTGCCTATCCCCGAGTACCTATGACTCCCCAAGGCCCCGCGGCACGGCCGTTATGCGGCGGCCGGTCGCTAAGGGCCTTGAGGGGCAGCAATGTGAAGCACGGCCCAGCGGCGTATTGCTTCCCAGGTGTTCATAAAATTGACTCAAAGAGAAAAAAAATTCGCTACGCACGACCGATGAAGGCCGCACGCAGCGAAATCCCCTCCCGAGTATGCAAATCGAAATCCAGCGGCGTGTTGCTTTCTAGCGCAGCCACCGAGCCCCGGAAGCGTACAGTCTTCCAACAAAAAAAAAAAAAAAAAAAAAACGTCACCGAACCGCTCGCTCTAAGACCTTTCAAGCACATACATCGTTACGTACAACGATGTATTGCTCTTCCGGTGTACGCGACTAAGTCCAGCGGCGTATTGCTTTCCGGTGCAAAAGAGAGAGTCATAGTTACTCCCGCCGTTTACCCGCGCTTTTTTGAATTTCTTCACGTTGACATTCAGAGCACTGGGCAGAAATCACATTGCGTCAACACCCTTGGGGGCCATCGCAATGCTTTGTTTTAATTAGACAGTCGGATTCCCCTAGTCCGTGCCAGTTCTGAGCTGAGCGTTGAATGGCGGCCGAAGAGAACGACCGCGCGCAACGACGATAATTAGATATATCGCCGAGCGACGGAAGCCTCGCAGCAAGGAAGATCCGCGGGAGGCCAAGGCACGGGACCGAGCTCGGATCCAGGGTTACGCGACGACCGATCGTCTCCATACCCGTCTGGTAGACGGAGAAATGGATAGATCGGGACGCCGTTTCGACCGTTCAGCTCGCCCAGGCCCGGCACGTCAGCCAAACCCGCTTCCCGACCAAGCCCGACACGCCCCGCTCCTCAGAGCCAATCCTTATTCCGAAGTTACGGATCCAATTTGCCGACTTCCCTTACCTACATTAATCTATCGACTAGAGGCTCTTTACCTTGGAGACCTGCTGCGGATATGGGTACGAACCGGCGCGACACCTCCACGTGGCCCTCTCCTGGATTTTCAAGGTCCGAGGGGAAGATCCGGACACCGCCGCAACTGCGGTGCTCTTCGCGTTCCAAACCCTATCTCCCTGCTAGAGGTTTCCAGGGAACTCGAACGCTTATACAGAAAAGAAAACTCTTCCCGGATCTCCCGACGGCGTCTCCAGGTCATTTTGGGTTACCCCGACGAACACTCTTACGAGGGCCCGAATGGTATGCGGTTCCGCTGCCGGGTTCCGGAATAGGAACCGGATTCCCTTTCGCCCAATGGGTGTTTATCTTTCGCTCAACATTTTTCATTTTGCTTGTAACATTTGTGTGATATTAAGCATTTTCGTATATGATCTTAGGACACCTCATCTGCATAGGATTTCTCTTAGGGCTTAGGATCGACTGACTCGTGTGCAACGGCTGTTCACACGAAACCCTTCTCCACGTCAGTCCTCCAGGGCCTCGCTGGAGTATTTGCTACTACCACCAAGATCTGCACCGACGGCGGCTCCAGGCAGGCTCACGCCCAGACCCTTCTGCGCACACCGCCGCGACCCTCCTACTCGTCAGAGCTTCATGAAGGACGGTCCACGATCGCGATCGATCGAAAGACTCGCGTGCCTTCCCACTTGCCACTGACGGCGGAGTATAGGCGCGACGCTTCAGCGCCATCCATTTTCAGGGCTAGTTGCTTCGGCAGGTGAGTTGTTACACACTCCTTAGCGGATTCCGACTTCCATGGCCACCGTCCTGCTGTCTTAAGCAACCAACGCCTTTCATGGTATCCCATAAGCGTCGACTTAGGCGCCTTAACTCCACGTTTGGTTCATCCCACAGCGCCAGTTCTGCTTACCAAAATTGGCCCACTTGGCACTCTGATCCGATATTGTATCTCGTGGCTTCATGATCCAAGCAAGCCAGAGATCTCACCCATTTAAAGTTTGAGAATAGGTTGAGGTCGTTTCGGCCCCAAGGCCTCTAATCATTCGCTTTACCAGATGAGACTCGTACGCGTTCGATGAGAACGGACGAGTGCCAGCTATCCTGAGGGAAACTTCGGAGGGAACCAGCTACTAGATGGTTCGATTAGTCTTTCGCCCCTATACCCAGTTCCGACGATCGATTTGCACGTCAGAATCGCTACGGACCTCCATCAGGGTTTCCCCTGACTTCGTCCTGACCAGGCATAGTTCACCATCTTTCGGGTCCCAACGTGTACGCTCTAGGTGCGCCTCTCCTCGCAATGAGAACGAGACGCCCCGGGAGTGCGAGGCCGCATTGTCGCGCGGCCCATCCTCCCTCGATCGGACACGCGCAACCCACTCAGGGTGGGAACGCGAGCCGATTTTCACTTTCATTTCGCCTTTAGGTTTACAAGTCCCAATGACTCGCGTACATGTTAGACTCCTTGGTCCGTGTTTCAAGACGGGTCCTGAGAGTACCCAAAGCAATAGCGTCGCCGACCGGTAATCAGAGACTCGGCCAGTCCAAGAAATCCGCCAGCCAACAGCTGCCGATGCCCCAGCACGGAACTAAAGTCCGTATTAACTGAGAACGATCGACGATGCTTGCGGCGGTCTAGACGCACACACATTCGAGAATGGATTGGTTGCGGCCCGATACCGTATAGTGTACCGTCGTGCAGTCGGCCGGGCGACCGAGGGTCTGCCGCGTGCGCCGAAGCGACGCGACAGTCACCCGCTCGGGCCGTAGACCGACACACAACGGGTCGCGACGTTCTACTAGGGGAGAAGTGCACGACTACGACGCCGGAGCGTTCGAATCGAAGGTGGCGTGCCCTCGCCAATGGAACCACGAAGGCCCACCCGGAGCATCGCTCACCAACGATCACCGACGCCGTCGACGATGAATCTCCCCATTCGATCTTTTGGGTTTCTCAGGTTTACCCCTGAACGGTTTCACGTACTCTTGAACTCTCTCTTCAAAGTTCTTTTCAACTTTCCCTCACGGTACTTGTTCGCTATCGGTCTCGTGGTTGTATTTAGCCTTAGATGGAGTTTACCACCAACTTAGGGCTGCACTCTCAAGCAACCCGACTCTAAGGAGAGATCCTCCCGAAACGCGTTCCGGTCTCTACGGGCCTGGCACCCTCTGTGGGTACATGGCCCCATTCAAGATGGACTTGGACGCGGTTCGACGTCACGGGATAAACGGATCCTCCCGAACACTACATTTCCCAACGGCGGAACCGCGGGATTCAGTGCTGGGCTAATTCCTGTTCGCTCGCCGCTACTAAGGAAATCCTTGTTAGTTTCTTTTCCTCCGCTTAGTAATATGCTTAAATTCAGCGGGTGATCTCGCCTACTCTGAGGTCGCTTCAACGTCACGACACGGTGACAATTTTTTAAAAAAAAAAATTTCGTGCCATGTGGGGGCGCGATTCGAGAAAAGCAAGACGATCGGATAACAATGCGACAGAGGGTCTTTATTTTTATTTATCTCTCCGAGAATCGCCTCAAAGAGAAAAAAAAATAAAAAAAAAAATAATTCGAATAGAATCGAGAACCGTATATTCTATCTCGATCGAGAAACGTTTTATGCATCTCGCCAAAGTGCCTTTTAAACTTCGTTCGTCGTATCATGTTCGAGCTAAGACTCACGCGAGACACCCGTAACGATCTCCGGTTTTTAACGCCCGTCCTCTCTGTATAATATATATACGTGTTATGTATATATATCTCCCGAAGCCGTTTCTCTCTTCTCGACGATTCCAGCGGTTCCTTGTTTTCGCCTGTTATTGCTGGCACAGAGATCGAATATCGGTTTCTTTGCTCTGTACCAACGACGAAAACGCACGGGAACTCACGCGAGTGGAAAAGCGAGCGCGAGACGTACACAACGGGGTGAGTTTACTCGGGGACTGGACGACCGGCGATACGTTAAGATGCGCGGTCCAGCGATAGACTACGAAGAGACATGGGATGACCAACGATCTCTTTTTCTCTAATACTCGGAGCGCCGAATCGCCTTAAAGCAAAAAAAATCACACGCGCGTACGTCGTACGTACGCGCGTGTATACCTCGTCTCTAATCAAGTTTCGTTTAAGTCTTTCTCGAGCCTCGCCAAAGAGGATCGTTTTCTTCCTCTGCGCGATCTCTCCGTGCCAATGTCAGAGATTATTCTCTTTCGCACGACGACGAAAACGACTATTCTCGACGATCCGAACAACTTTGTAACGGACTCACATGCACATCTTAAATCGGGTACAGAAACGTTGCGCAACACCGTGAGCTACTCTTCTCCTCGTCACCCTTAAATATAGCCGATCGTAGACGCACGCTAGTTCGAAACACACTTCGTTGATTTCCGACGAACGTGGCTTTGGGCCAGGCGCGCGGGCAGAGAGATACACGACCGACGGGGAAAAAATTCGTCCCGATACGTGTACGCGTACTCTCCGATCTCCGCGCAACGCTGGGGATCATCTCCCTAAGTCATCAGCGTTCGAAGAAATCTCTGTGTGTCCGTTCCCGGATCTACGGCTTTCTCTGGGTTCACGAAGAAAAGAAAAAAGCACAGAGGATGAAAAACGCAACGACGACCCATCGATGCGACGGTCCTCGTTGTCTTCTCGTCAGTCGTCTCGCGCCTGCAGAATACATCTCTGCCGCACGAACAGACGGAGTGGGTATTCGATCCCTGGGGCTGTACGAGTAAAAACATCTTGAGAAAAGACGGTTGTGTTTCTTTAAGGCAAAGTTTTTTCGTTACGCCACCAAGTTTAGGTTTAGGTTTTAATATCTTGGTTCTCTTTTCTCTCCTCTCTCGACTAACTTTGTTCAAAGATATTTTTGCTTTCTCTCAGTCTCGCCAAAAAATTCATTTAAGACGACGTCGGGGGCGCGGACATTCGTGCTTATCGAAGACTAACAGAACGTAGCAGAGGCTGATACAAAAAAAAAAAAAAAGAAAAAATCGGCCACGAAGAAAACTCGCTGTGTATCTCGATAACCGCGTCGACGACGACGGTTCTCTCCGCTCTTTAATTCGTATCCTTCTTCTTGCGCTTCGTCCGACTCAGAAACGTTCGTAAAACACGAACGACGGCGGGTTGTCAAGCCAAGAAGGGACAGAGAAGAGACGGAGGTAGTTTTGCGAGTCTCCCGTGAACGCGATAGATCTTTTATATATATATTTGTATCGAGAGCATGCGTACGCCGGTCTCCACACGATCCAGCGACGAACGCCGACGAACGTCCAACAATCGCTCGTACGTCGCGTACGAGCCTTCGACCGCTCCTTAATTCGTATCCTTTTGCTTGGCGCTCGTCCTCCGACTCAGAAACGTTCGCTTTAAAAAAACGAAACGACGGCGGGCTGTCGACGAGGCAAGAAAAGAACAGAGAGAGACGGACCGAGAGCAACGATACGCAACGCAAGCAGTCTTAGGTTTACGTGAGCAACCCTCAGCCAGGCGTGGTCCAGGAATTGTATCCGTGGACCGCAATGTGCGTTCGAAATGTCGATGTTCATGTGTCCTGCAGTTCACACGTTGACGCGCAATTAGCTGCGTTCTTCATCGACCCACGAGCCAAGTGATCCACCGTTCAGGGTAATCGTTTATGTATGGATTTTTGTTCGTGTACTAGGTTTTTGTACTCTTATTCTCGGTTCGAAAGAAGCCGATATCCGACAAACGTCCGACCAACGGGAATCGGACGCGCGGAAGTCGCCATATGATTGACGACACGAAAAGACGTTCGAAAACGAAATCGGACGGACTGCGCGACGACACACGCAGCCCGCCGACCGGGCGTAAAGTGCATTATGATACATAATAACCAACGAGATCGAAGCTCCGTTCGTCAGGAAACGACGGGGATATAACACCCGATTCTGAATCCTCTGTACAGCACACGATCTCGCGAAGAAAGCGCACGGTGGCTAGCCCATGATATATATATATATATATATATATGTTCGTTCCTCTCGTCCAGTTATTCGAAGCAAAAAGCCGATATGCATCTCCATCGTTCGGGTAAAAAAAAATCGATGGGACGCGCACGGTCGTAATCTTCCTCGCGCGGTCTTTTCTTCCCGATAGCCAGACGCAGAGTTTGAAAAACTCTAGCGACGGAACGAGGCATTAGACACTCGACAACGAGGATAGAGAGACGGCCGGCGGTCCCCTCCGAACGGATGGCGACAACGACGACTAAAGCGCGAAAAATCGCGACGAAAAGGAACGCATATCTCCGTTCAGGTGTATGTGTGTGCGTTTAAAAAAAATTCGATGGGACTCGCAGCCATCGGCCTCGCGCGGTCGTTTCTTCCCGATATCCAGAAGCAGAGTTTGAAAAACTCTAGCGACGGAACGAGGCATATGACTCACGACAACGAGGATATGGACAGGCGGTCCCCTCTGAACGGGTCGACGAGACGATGGTAAAAGAGACGAACCAGACGAAACTTCCGTCGATCAGGTAAAAATAAATTCGATGGGACGCGCACGGTCGTCGTCGTCTTCCTCGCGCTTCACAGTCTATTCTTCCCGATAGCCAGAAGCAGAGTTTGAAAAACTCTAGCGACGGAACGAGGCATTAGACTAGCGAGGATAGAGAGACGGCCGGCGGCCCCCTCTGAATCGACTTCGGTGGTTCAGGTAAAAATAAAAAAAATCGATGGGACGCGCACGGTCGTCCTCGTCCTCGCGCTTCGCAGTCTATTCTTCCCGATAGCCAGAAGCAGAGTTTGAAAAACTCCAACGACGGAACGAGGCATTAGACTAGCGAGGATAGAGAGACGGCCGGCGGTCCCCTCTGAACCAACTTCGTCTAGTTAAGAATCGTTACTCTTTACCATCACTCGCACTTGGTAATATAATGTAATATCTTTTCGGGCCAACATCCACGCAATGCGTTTTCGTTCTAGGTTACCCGATCCACGAGTACGAACGTACAACGTGGTTTCGTTTTATCGAACATCGTATATCGTTCGCCGCTGAAACGAACGATAACGAAACACGACATAGGAAGAACGAACGTCCTTTGGGTAGGAAGCACGTTTCGAGGAACGACGAGAGTTTGGAGAGACGCGCGAGATAGCTGGAGACGCGCAGATATAGGTATCCATGGATCTTCGAAGGGAACCTTCGAAGATATAATTCGGTATCCTTTATTTCTGCGGCTCGCTATTCGCGTTCTTTCGCTCTCGTCGACGACTCGTTATAGACGCTTCGTTCGATCCCAAAGAGCAGTCTTCCTTATGTCCCGTTGCTAGGAGGTGAGCCTACGCAACGCAACTACGAAATACAGAAGAGGTGTGAGCAGTGATCTCTCCGACACGAGGCACTTTAGAGATTTTAGTTTGTATATTATATTATTCGTTCGCAACTTTTAGTTTTTTCGATATGTGTTCAGCTCAAGTTCCCCTACATATCGTTGTTATTGTTATTATTCATAGTAGCGGTTTCGTGTTATAGGATTCGGAGACGGCGGGTCTTTCTGTGTACGACCTCACGCAGGCGCCTCGAATTATTCGTTTACAAGTATATCTCTTCATCCCGATGATCGAGAGAGAGTGCCACACTCTTCGTATAGTTTCGTAACTGGAGCGTCTCTCACCTCCTTATTGTGATTGTAAAATTTGGCTTTTGTCAAAGTATATAGCTTGTTAATACGTCGTATATACTTTGTGTCGATATAGGAGGAGTACGGCTCCTTACCGACGATATTATTATACAGTGTTCAAGTCAAATATAATAATCTTTGTGTTTTTGTATTTCTCGTTAATGATCCTTCCGCAGGTTCACCTACGGAAACCTTGTTACGACTTTTACTTCCTCTAAATGATCAAGTTTGGTCATCTTCCCGGTAACATCGGCAATGCTTATCACATTGGCCGCGCACCAGTCCGAAGACCTCACTAAATCATTCAATCGGTAGTAGCGACGGGCGGTGTGTACAAAGGGCAGGGACGTAATCAACGCGAGCTTATGACTCGCGCTTACTGGGAATTCCTCGTTCATGGGGAATAATTGCAAGCCCCAATCCCTAGCACGAAGGAGGTTCAGCGGGTTACCCGGGCCTTTCGGCCAGGGAAAACACGCTGATTCCTTCAGTGTAGCGCGCGTGCGGCCCAGAACATCTAAGGGCATCACAGACCTGTTATTGCTCAATCTCGTGCGGCTAGAAGCCGCCTGTTCCTCTAAGAAGATTTGTTTGTACGTTGGTAGTAAAAACCCGCCGACCGAAGCCGGGGGCCTTCGAGATACCATAATTTACGTCTATTTAGCAGGCTAGAGTCTCGTTCGTTATCGGAATTAACCAGACAAATCGCTCCACCAACTAAGAACGGCCATGCACCACCACCCACCGAATCAAGAAAGAGCTATCAATCTGTCAATCCTTCCGGTGTCCGGGCCTGGTGAGGTTTCCCGTGTTGAGTCAAATTAAGCCGCAGGCTCCACTCCTGGTGGTGCCCTTCCGTCAATTCCTTTAAGTTTCAGCTTTGCAACCATACTTCCCCCGGAACCCAAAAGCTTTGGTTTCCCGGAAGCTGCCCGCCGAGTCATCGGAGGAACTTCGGCGGATCGCTGGCTGGCATCGTTTATGGTTAGAACTAGGGCGGTATCTGATCGCCTTCGAACCTCTAACTTTCGTTCTTGATTAATGAAAACATTTTTGGCAAATGCTTTCGCTTCTGTCCGTCTTGCGACGATCCAAGAATTTCACCTCTAACGTCGCAATACGAATGCCCCCATCTGTCCCTATTAATCATTACCTCGGGGCTCCGAAAACCAACAAAATAGAACCGAGGTCCTATTCCATTATTCCATGCACACAGTATTCAGGCGAAGGTAGCCTGCTTTAAGCACTCTAATTTGTTCAAAGTAAACGTATCGGCCCACCTCGACACTCAGTGAAGAGCACCGCGATGGGATATTAGTTGGACCGCCCCGCGAGGAGCTAAGCCCACCGATAGGACGTACCACATAATGCCAGTTAAACACCGCGAGCGGTGAACCGACACTGTGACACACAGATTCAACTACGAGCTTTTTAACCGCAACAACTTTAATATACGCTATTGGAGCTGGAATTACCGCGGCTGCTGGCACCAGACTTGCCCTCCAATTGGTCCTCGTTAAAGGATTTAAAGTGTACTCATTCCGATTACGGGGCCTCGGATGAGTCCCGTATCGTTATTTTTCGTCACTACCTCCCCGTGCCGGGAGTGGGTAATTTGCGCGCCTGCTGCCTTCCTTGGATGTGGTAGCTGTTTCTCAGGCTCCCTCTCCGGAATCGAACCCTGATTCCCCGTTACCCGTTACAACCATGGTAGGCGCAGAACCTACCATCGACAGTTGATAAGGCAGACATTTGAAAGATGCGTCGCCGGTGCTAGATGACCATGCGATCAGCACAAAGTTATTCAGAGTCACCAAAACAAACGATGGACGGACGGACGAGCCATCCGCCACCGATTGGTTTTGATCTAATAAAAGCATTCGTACCATCTCTGGTACGAATCTGTTTGCATGTATTAGCTCTAGAATTACCACAGTTATCCAAGTAAGTTTAAGTATGATCTAAGAAACCATAACTGATTTAATGAGCCATTCGCGGTTTCACCTTAATGCGGCATGTACTGAGACATGCATGGCTTAATCTTTGAGAC
>JARWAU010000126.1:0-150592 GCA_029958995.1 Bombus sonorus | reverse complement strand
GTAGCATTACCATATAACGTATAACGATATGTAGCATTACGTTATAACGTATAACGTTATATACTGTTACCATATGACGTATAACGTCATGTAGCATTACCTTATAACGTATAACGTTATGTAGCATTACCATATAACGTATAACGTGATATACTGTAACGTTATAGCGTATCACGTTATGTAGCATTACCATATAACGTATAAAGTTATGTAGCACTACGTTATAACGTATAACGTTATATACTATTACCATATAACGTATAATGTTATGTAGCATTACGGTATAATGTATATCGTTATATACTGTTACCATATGACGTATAACGTCATGTAGCATTACCTTATAACGTATAACGTTATGTAGCATTACCTTATATCCTATAACGTTATATACTATTACCTTATAACGTTTAACGATATGTAGCATTACGTTATAACGTATAACGTTATTTACTATTACATTATAAGGTATAACGTTATCTGGCATTACGTTATAACGTATAACGTTATTTGCTATTACCCTATAACGTATAACGTTATGTAGCATTACGTTATAATGTATATCGTTATATACTGTTACCATATAACGTATAACGTTATGTAGCATTACCTTATAACGTATAACGTTATGTATCATTACCTTATAACGTATAAGGTTATGTATCATTACAATATAACGTATAACGTTATATACTGTTACGTTATAATGTATAACGTTATGTTGCATTACCTCATAACTTATAACGTTATGTAGCATCACCATATAACGTATAACGTTATGTAGCATTACGTTATAACGTATAACGTTATATACTGTTACCATATAACGTATAACGTTATGTAGCATTACCATATAACGTATAACGTTATGTAGCATTACCATATAACGTATAACGTTATGTAGCATTACCTTATATAGTATAGAGATATGTAGCATTACGTTACAACGTATAACGGTATATACTGTTACCATATAACGTATAATGTTATGTAGCATTACGTTATAATGTATATCGTTATATACTGTTACCACATGACGTATAATGTCATGTAGCATTACCTTATAACGTATAACGTTATGTAGCATTACCATATAACGTATAACGTGGTATACTGTAACGTTATAGCGTATAACGTTATGTAGCATTACCATATAACGTATAAAGTTATGTAGCATTACGTTATAACGTATAACGTTATATACTGTTACCATATAACGTATAATGTTATGTCGCATTACGTTACAATGTATATCGTTATATACTGTTACCATATGACGTATAACGTCATGTAGCATTACCTTATAGCGTATAACGTTATGTAGCATTACCTTATATCGTATAACGTTATATACTATTACCTTATAACGTTTACAGTTATGTAGCATTACGTTATAACGTATAACGTTATTTACTATTACCTTATAAGCTATAACGTTATCTGGCATTACGTTATAACGTATAACGTTATTTGCTATTACCCTATAACGTATAACGTTATGTAGCATTACGTTATAGTGTATATCGTTATATACTGTTACCATATAACGTATAACGTAATGTAGCATTACCTTATAACGTATAACGTCATATACTGTTACCATATAACGTATAACGTTATGTAGCATTACCATATAATGTATAACGTTATGTAGAATTACCATTTAACGTATAACGTTATGTAGCATTACGTTATAACGTATAACGTTATATACGGTTACCATATAACGTATAACGTTATGTAGAATTACCATATAACGTATAACGTTATGTAGCATTACCTTATATAGTATAAAGATATGTAGCATTACGTTACAACGTATAACGTTATATACTGTTACCATATAACGTATAATGTTATGTAGCATTACGTTATAACGTATAACGTTATATACGGTTACCATATAACGTATAACGTTATGTAGAATTACCATATAACGTATAACGTTATGTAGCATTACCTTATATAGTATAAAGATATGTAGCATTACGTTACAACGTATAACGTTATATACTGTTACCATATAACGTATAATGTTATGTAGTATTACGTTATAATGTATATCGTTATATACTGTTACCATATGACGTATAACGTCATGTGGCATTACCTTATAACGTATAACGTTATGCAGCATTACCTTATAACGTATAACGTTATGTAGCATTACCTTATAACGTATAAGGTTATGTATCATTACAATATAACGTATAACGTTATATACTGCTACGTTATAATATATAACGTTATGTTGCATTACCTTATAACGTATAACGTTATGTAGCATCACCATATAACGTATAACGTTATATACTGTTAAGTTATAACGTATAACGTTATGTAGCATTACCTTATATCGTATAACGTTATATACTATTACCTTATAACGTTTAACGATATGTAGCATTACGTTATAACGTATAACGTTATATACTGTTACCATATAACGTATAACGTTATGTAGCATTACCATATAACGTATAACGTTATATACTGTTACGTTATAACGTATAACGTTATGTAGCATTACCTTATATCGTATATCGTTATATACTATTACCTTATAACGTTTAACGATATGTAGCATTACGTTATAACGTATAACGTTATTTACTATTACCTTATAAGGTATAACGTTATCTGGCATTACGTTATAACGTATAACGTTATTTCCTATTACCCTATAACGTATAAGGTTATGTATCATTACAATATAACGTATAACGTTATATACTGTTACGTTATAATGTATAACGTTATGTTGCATTACCTTATAACGTATAACGTTATGTAGCATCACCATATAACGTATAACGTTATATACTGTTAAGTTATAACGTATAACGTTATTTACTATTACCTTATAAGGTATAACGTTATCTGGCATTACGTTATAACGTATAACGTTATTTCCTATTACCCTATAACGTATAAGGTTATGTATCATTACAATATAACGTATAACGTTATATACTGTTACGTTATAATGTATAACGTTATGTAGCATTACCATATAACGTATAACGTTATGTAGCATTACGTTATAACGTATAACGTTATATACTGTTACCATATAACGTATAACGTTATGTAGCATTACCTTATATAGTATAAAGATATGTAGCATTACGTTACAACGCATAACGTTATATACTCTTACCATATAACGTATAATGTTATGTAGCATTACGTTATAATGTATATCGTTATATACTGTTACCATATGACGTATAACGTCACGTAGCATTACCTTATAACGTATAACGTTATGTAGCATTACCTTATATCGTATAACGTTATATACTATTACCTTATAACGTTTACTGTTATGTAGCGTTACGTTATGACGTATAACGTTATTTACTATTACCTTATAAGCTATAACGTTATCTGGCATTACGTTATAACGTATAACGTTATTTGCTATTACCCTATAACGTATAACGTTATGTAGCATTACATTCTAATGTATATCGTTATATACTGTTACCATATAACGTATAACGTAATGTAGCATTACCTTATAACGTATAACGTCATATACTGTTACCATATAACGTATAACGTTATGTAGCATTACCATATAATGTATAAAGTTATGTCGCATTACGTTATAACGTGTAACGTTATATACTGTTACCATATAACGTATAATGTTATGTAGCATTACGTTATAATGTATATCGTTATATACTGTTACCATATGACGCATAACGTCATGTAGCATAACCTTATAACGTATAACGTTATGTAGCATTCCCATATAACGTATAACGTTATGTACTGTTACGTTATAACGTATAACGTTATGTAGCATTACGTTATAACGTATAACGTTATATACTGTTACCATATAACGTATAACGTTATGTAGCATTACCATATAACGTATAACGTTATGTAGCATTACCTCGTATAATATAAAGGTATGTAGCATTACGTTACATCGTAGAACGTTATATACTGTTATCATATAACGTATAACGTTATGTCGCATTACCATATAACGTATAACGCTATGTAGCATAACGTTATAATGTATATCGTTATATACTGTTACCATATAACGTATAATGTTAAGTAGCATTACCATATAACGTATAACGTTATGTAGCATTACCTTATATAGTATAAAGGTATGTAGCATTACGTTACAACGTAGAACGTTATATACTGTTACTATATAACGTATAATGTTATGTAGCAATACGTTATAATGTATATCGTTATATACTGTTACCATATGACGTATAACGTCATGTAGCATTACTTTATAACGTATAACGTTATGTCGCATTACCATATAACGTATAACGTTATGTAGCATTACGTTATAACGTATAACGTTATATACTGTTACCATATAACGTATAACGTTATGTAGCATTACCATATAACGTATAACGTTATGTAGCATTACCTTATATAGTATAAAGGTATGTAGCATTACGTTACAACGTAGAACGTTATATACTGTTACCATATAACGTATAATGTTATGTAGCAATACGTTATAATGTATATCGTTATATACTGTTACCATATGACGTATAACGTCATGTAGCATTACTTTATAACGTATAACGTTATGTCGCATTACCATATAACGTATAACGTTATGTAGCATTACGTTATAATGTATATCGTTATATACTGTTACCATATAACGTATAATGTTAACTAGCATTACGTTATAATGTATATCGTTATATACTGTTACCATATGACGTATAACGTCATGTAGCATTACCTTATAACGTATAACGCTATGTAGCATTACCTTATAACGTATAAGGTTATGTATCATTACAATATAACGTATAACGTTATATACTGTTACGTTATAATGTATAACGTTATGTTGCATTACGTTATAACGTATAACGTTATGTAGCATTACCATATAACGTATAACGTTATGTAGCATTACCCTGTATAGTATAAAGGTATGTAGCATTACGTTACAACGTAGAACGTTATATACTGTTACCATATAACGTATAATGTTATGTAGCATTACGTTATAATGTATATCGTTATATACTGTTACCATATAACGTATAATGTTAAGTAGCATTACCATATAACGTATAACGTTATGTAGCATTACCTTATATAGTATAAAGGTATGTAGCATTACGTTACAACGTAGAACGTTATATACTGTTACCATATAACGTATAATGTTATGTAGCAATACGTTATAATGTATATCGTTATATACTGTTACCATATGACGTATAACGTCATGTAGCATTACTTTATAACGTATAACGTTATGTCGCATTACCATATAACGTATAACGTTATGTAGCATTACGTTATAACGTATAACGTTATATACTGTTACCATATAACGTATAACGTTATGTAGCATTACCATATAACGTATAACGTTATGTAGCATTACCTTATATAGTATAAAGGTATGTAGCATTACGTTACAACGTAGAACGTTATATACTGTTACCATATAACGTATAATGTTATGTAGCAATACGTTATAATGTATATCGTTATATACTGTTACCATATGACGTATAACGTCATGTAGCATTACTTTATAACGTATAACGTTATGTCGCATTACCATATAACGTATAACGTTATGTAGCATTACGTTATAATGTATATCGTTATATACTGTTACCATATAACGTATAATGTTAACTAGCATTACGTTATAATGTATATCGTTATATACTGTTACCATATGACGTATAACGTCATGTAGCATTACCTTATAACGTATAACGCTATGTAGCATTACCTTATAACGTATAAGGTTATGTATCATTACAATATAACGTATAACGTTATATACTGTTACGTTATAATGTATAACGTTATGTTGCATTACGTTATAACGTATAACGTTATGTAGCATTACCATATAACGTATAACGTTATGTAGCATTACCCTGTATAGTATAAAGGTATGTAGCATTACGTTACAACGTAGAACGTTATATACTGTTACCATATAACGTATAATGTTATGTAGCATTACGTTATAATGTATATCGTTATATACTGTTACCATATGACGTATAACGTCATGTAGCATTGCTTTATAACGTATAACGTTATGTCGCATTACCATATAACGTATAACGTTATGTAGCATTACGTTATAATGTATATCGTTATATACTGTTACCATATAACGTATAATGTTAAGTAGCATTACGTTATAATGTATATCGTTATATACTGTTACCATATGACGTATAACGTCATGTAGCATTACCTTATAACGTATAACGTTATGTAGCATTACCTTATAACGTATAAGGTTATGTATCATTACAATATAACGTATAACGTTATATACTGTTACGTTATAATGTATAACGTTATGTTGCATTACCTTATAACGTATAACGTTATGTAGCATTACCGTATAACGTATAACGTTATGTACTGTAACGTTATAACGTATAACGTTATGTAGCATTACCATATAACGTATAACGTTATGTAGCATTACGTTATAACGTATAACGTTATATACTGTTACCATATAACGTATAACGTTATGTATCATTACCTTATATCGTATAACGTTATATACTATTACCTTATAACATTTAACGTTATGTAGCAGTACGTTTTAACGTATAACGTTATTTACTATTACCTTATAACGTTTAACGGTATGTAGCATTACGTTATAACGTATAACGTTATTTACTATTACCTTATAAGGTATAACGTTATCTGGCATTACGTTATAACGTATAACGTTATTTGCTATTACCCTATAACGTATAACGTTATGTAGCATTACGTTATAACGTATAACGTTATATACTGTTACCATATAACGTATAACGTTATGTAGCATTACCATATAACGTATAACGTTATGTAGCATTACCTTATATAGTATAAAGGTATGTAGCATTACGTTACAACGTAGAACGTTATATACTGTTACCATATAACGTATAATGTTATGTAGCATTACGTTATAATGTATATCGTTATATACTGTTACCATATGACGTATAACGTCATGTAGCATTACTTTATAACGTATAACGTTATGTCGCATTACCATATAACGTATAACGTTATGTAGCATTACGTTATAATGTATATCGTTATATACTGTTACCATATAACGTACAATGTTAACTAGCATTACGTTATAATGTATATCGTTATATACTGTTACCATATGACGTATAACGTCATGTAGCATTACCTTATAACGTATAACGTTATGTAGCATTACCTTATAACGTATAAGGTTATGTATCATTACAATATAACGTATAACGTTATATACTGTTACGTTATAATGTATAACATTATGTTGCATTACCTTATAACGTATAACGTTATGTAGCATTACCATATAACGTATAACGTTATGTACTGTAACGTTATAACGTATAACGTTATGTAGCATTACCATATAACGTATAACGTTATGTAGCATTACGTTATAGCGTATAACGTTATATACTGTTACCATATAACGTATAACGTTATGTAGCATTACCTTATATCGTATAACGTTATATACTATTACCTTATAACATTTAACGTTATGTAGCAGTACGTTTTAACGTATAACGTTATTTACTATTACCTTGTAACGTTTAACGATATGTAGCACTACGTTATAACGTATAACGTTATTTACTATTACCTTATAAGGTATAACGTTATCTGGCATTACGTTATAACGTATAACGTTATTTCCTATTACCCTATAACGTATAACGTTATGTAGCATTACGTTATAACGTATAACGTTATATACTGTTACCATATAACGTATAACGTTATGTAGCATTACCATATAACGTATAACGTTATGTAGCATTACCTTATATAGTATAAAGGTATGTAGCATTACGTTACAACGTAGAACGTTATATACTGTTACCATATGACGTATAATGTTATGTAGCATTACGTTATAATGTATATCGTTATATACTGTTACCATATGACGTATAACGTCATGTAGCATTACTTTATAACGTATAACGTTATGTCGCATTACCATATAACGTATAACGTTATGTAGCATTACGTTATAATGTATATCGTTATATACTGTTACCATATAACGTATAATGTTAACTAGCATTACGTTATAATGTATATCGTTATATACTGTTACCATATGACGTATAACGTTATGTAGCATTACCTTATAACGTATAACGCTATGTAGCATTACCTTATAACGTATAAGGTTATGTATCATTACAATATAACGTATAACGTTATATACTGTTACGTTATAATGTATAACGTTATGTTGCATTACGTTATAACGTATAACGTTATGTAGCATTACCAAATAACGTATAACGTTATGTAGCATTACTCTGTATAGTATAAAGGTATGTAGCATTACGTTACAACGTAGAACGTTATATACTGTTACCATATAACGTATAATGTTATGTAGCATTACGTTATAATGTATATCGTTATATACTGTTACCATATGACGTATAACGTCATGTAGCATTGCTTTATAACGTATAACGTTATGTCGCATTACCATATAACGTATAACGTTATGTAGCATTACGTTATAATGTATATCGTTATATACTGTTACCATATAACGTATAATGTTAAGTAGCATTACGTTATAATGTATATCGTTATATACTGTTACCATATGACGTATAACGTCATGTAGCATTACCTTATAACGTATAACGTTATGTAGCATTACCTTATAACGTATAAGGTTATGTATCATTACAATATAACGTATAACGTTATATACTGTTACGTTATAATGTATAACGTTATGTTGCATTACCTTATAACGTATAACGTTATGTAGCATTACCGTATAACGTATAACGTTATGTACTGTAACGTTATAACGTATAACGTTATGTAGCATTACCATATAACGTATAACGTTATGTAGCATTACGTTATAACGTATAACGTTATATACTGTTACCATATAACGTATAACGTTATGTATCATTACCTTATATCGTATAACGTTATATACTATTACCTTATAACATTTAACGTTATGTAGCAGTACGTTTTAACGTATAACGTTATTTACTATTACCTTATAACGTTAAACGGTATGTAGCATTACGTTATAACGTATAACGTTATTTACTATTACCTTATAAGGTATAACGTTATCTGGCATTACGTTATAACGTATAACGTTATTTGCTATTACCCTATAACGTATAACGTTATGTAGCATTACGTTATAACGTATAACGTTATATACTGTTACCATATAACGTATAACGTTATGTAGCATTACCATATAACGTATAACGTTATGTAGCATTACCTTATATAGTATAAAGGTATGTAGCATTACGTTACAACGTAGAACGTTATATACTGTTACCATATAACGTATAATGTTATGTAGCATTACGTTATAATGTATATCGTTATATACTGTTACCATATGACGTATAACGTCATGTGGCATTACCTTATAACGTATAACGTTATGCAGCATTACCTTATAACGTATAACGTTATGTAGCATTACCTTATAACGTATAAGGTTATGTATCATTACAATATAACGTATAACGTTATATACTGCTACGTTATAATATATAACGTTATGTTGCATTACCTTATAACGTATAACGTTATGTAGCATCACCATATAACGTATAACGTTATATACTGTTAAGTTATAACGTATAACGTTATGTAGCATTACCTTATATCGTATAACGTTATATACTATTACCTTATAACGTTTAACGATATGTAGCATTACGTTATAACGTATAACGTTATATACTGTTACCATATAACGTATAACGTTATGTAGCATTACCATATAACGTATAACGTTATATACTGTTACGTTATAACGTATAACGTTATGTAGCATTACCTTATATCGTATATCGTTATATACTATTACCTTATAACGTTTAACGATATGTAGCATTACGTTATAACGTATAACGTTATTTACTATTACCTTATAAGGTATAACGTTATCTGGCATTACGTTATAACGTATAACGTTATTTCCTATTACCCTATAACGTATAAGGTTATGTATCATTACAATATAACGTATAACGTTATATACTGTTACGTTATAATGTATAACGTTATGTTGCATTACCTTATAACGTATAACGTTATGTAGCATCACCATATAACGTATAACGTTATATACTGTTAAGTTATAACGTATAACGTTATTTACTATTACCTTATAAGGTATAACGTTATCTGGCATTACGTTATAACGTATAACGTTATTTCCTATTACCCTATAACGTATAAGGTTATGTATCATTACAATATAACGTATAACGTTATATACTGTTACGTTATAATGTATAACGTTATGTAGCATTACCATATAACGTATAACGTTATGTAGCATTACGTTATAACGTATAACGTTATATACTGTTACCATATAACGTATAACGTTATGTAGCATTACCTTATATAGTATAAAGATATGTAGCATTACGTTACAACGCATAACGTTATATACTCTTACCATATAACGTATAATGTTATGTAGCATTACGTTATAATGTATATCGTTATATACTGTTACCATATGACGTATAACGTCACGTAGCATTACCTTATAACGTATAACGTTATGTAGCATTACCTTATATCGTATAACGTTATATACTATTACCTTATAACGTTTACTGTTATGTAGCGTTACGTTATGACGTATAACGTTATTTACTATTACCTTATAAGCTATAACGTTATCTGGCATTACGTTATAACGTATAACGTTATTTGCTATTACCCTATAACGTATAACGTTATGTAGCATTACATTCTAATGTATATCGTTATATACTGTTACCATATAACGTATAACGTAATGTAGCATTACCTTATAACGTATAACGTCATATACTGTTACCATATAACGTATAACGTTATGTAGCATTACCATATAATGTATAAAGTTATGTCGCATTACGTTATAACGTGTAACGTTATATACTGTTACCATATAACGTATAATGTTATGTAGCATTACGTTATAATGTATATCGTTATATACTGTTACCATATGACGCATAACGTCATGTAGCATAACCTTATAACGTATAACGTTATGTAGCATTCCCATATAACGTATAACGTTATGTACTGTTACGTTATAACGTATAACGTTATGTAGCATTACGTTATAACGTATAACGTTATATACTGTTACCATATAACGTATAACGTTATGTAGCATTACCATATAACGTATAACGTTATGTAGCATTACCTTGTATAATATAAAGGTATGTAGCATTACGTTACATCGTAGAACGTTATATACTGTTATCATATAACGTATAACGTTATGTCGCATTACCATATAACGTATAACGCTATGTAGCATAACGTTATAATGTATATCGTTATATACTGTTACCATATAACGTATAATGTTAAGTAGCATTACCATATAACGTATAACGTTATGTAGCATTACCTTATATAGTATAAAGGTATGTAGCATTACGTTACAACGTAGAACGTTATATACTGTTACTATATAACGTATAATGTTATGTAGCAATACGTTATAATGTATATCGTTATATACTGTTACCATATGACGTATAACGTCATGTAGCATTACTTTATAACGTATAACGTTATGTCGCATTACCATATAACGTATAACGTTATGTAGCATTACGTTATAACGTATAACGTTATATACTGTTACCATATAACGTATAACGTTATGTAGCATTACCATATAACGTATAACGTTATGTAGCATTACCTTATATAGTATAAAGGTATGTAGCATTACGTTACAACGTAGAACGTTATATACTGTTACCATATAACGTATAATGTTATGTAGCAATACGTTATAATGTATATCGTTATATACTGTTACCATATGACGTATAACGTCATGTAGCATTACTTTATAACGTATAACGTTATGTCGCATTACCATATAACGTATAACGTTATGTAGCATTACGTTATAATGTATATCGTTATATACTGTTACCATATAACGTATAATGTTAACTAGCATTACGTTATAATGTATATCGTTATATACTGTTACCATATGACGTATAACGTCATGTAGCATTACCTTATAACGTATAACGCTATGTAGCATTACCTTATAACGTATAAGGTTATGTATCATTACAATATAACGTATAACGTTATATACTGTTACGTTATAATGTATAACGTTATGTTGCATTACGTTATAACGTATAACGTTATGTAGCATTACCATATAACGTATAACGTTATGTAGCATTACCCTGTATAGTATAAAGGTATGTAGCATTACGTTACAACGTAGAACGTTATATACTGTTACCATATAACGTATAATGTTATGTAGCATTACGTTATAATGTATATCGTTATATACTGTTACCATATAACGTATAATGTTAAGTAGCATTACCATATAACGTATAACGTTATGTAGCATTACCTTATATAGTATAAAGGTATGTAGCATTACGTTACAACGTAGAACGTTATATACTGTTACCATATAACGTATAATGTTATGTAGCAATACGTTATAATGTATATCGTTATATACTGTTACCATATGACGTATAACGTCATGTAGCATTACTTTATAACGTATAACGTTATGTCGCATTACCATATAACGTATAACGTTATGTAGCATTACGTTATAACGTATAACGTTATATACTGTTACCATATAACGTATAACGTTATGTAGCATTACCATATAACGTATAACGTTATGTAGCATTACCTTATATAGTATAAAGGTATGTAGCATTACGTTACAACGTAGAACGTTATATACTGTTACCATATAACGTATAATGTTATGTAGCAATACGTTATAATGTATATCGTTATATACTGTTACCATATGACGTATAACGTCATGTAGCATTACTTTATAACGTATAACGTTATGTCGCATTACCATATAACGTATAACGTTATGTAGCATTACGTTATAATGTATATCGTTATATACTGTTACCATATAACGTATAATGTTAACTAGCATTACGTTATAATGTATATCGTTATATACTGTTACCATATGACGTATAACGTCATGTAGCATTACCTTATAACGTATAACGCTATGTAGCATTACCTTATAACGTATAAGGTTATGTATCATTACAATATAACGTATAACGTTATATACTGTTACGTTATAATGTATAACGTTATGTTGCATTACGTTATAACGTATAACGTTATGTAGCATTACCATATAACGTATAACGTTATGTAGCATTACCCTGTATAGTATAAAGGTATGTAGCATTACGTTACAACGTAGAACGTTATATACTGTTACCATATAACGTATAATGTTATGTAGCATTACGTTATAATGTATATCGTTATATACTGTTACCATATGACGTATAACGTCATGTAGCATTGCTTTATAACGTATAACGTTATGTCGCATTACCATATAACGTATAACGTTATGTAGCATTACGTTATAATGTATATCGTTATATACTGTTACCATATAACGTATAATGTTAAGTAGCATTACGTTATAATGTATATCGTTATATACTGTTACCATATGACGTATAACGTCATGTAGCATTACCTTATAACGTATAACGTTATGTAGCATTACCTTATAACGTATAAGGTTATGTATCATTACAATATAACGTATAACGTTATATACTGTTACGTTATAATGTATAACGTTATGTTGCATTACCTTATAACGTATAACGTTATGTAGCATTACCGTATAACGTATAACGTTATGTACTGTAACGTTATAACGTATAACGTTATGTAGCATTACCATATAACGTATAACGTTATGTAGCATTACGTTATAACGTATAACGTTATATACTGTTACCATATAACGTATAACGTTATGTATCATTACCTTATATCGTATAACGTTATATACTATTACCTTATAACATTTAACGTTATGTAGCAGTACGTTTTAACGTATAACGTTATTTACTATTACCTTATAACGTTTAACGGTATGTAGCATTACGTTATAACGTATAACGTTATTTACTATTACCTTATAAGGTATAACGTTATCTGGCATTACGTTATAACGTATAACGTTATTTGCTATTACCCTATAACGTATAACGTTATGTAGCATTACGTTATAACGTATAACGTTATATACTGTTACCATATAACGTATAACGTTATGTAGCATTACCATATAACGTATAACGTTATGTAGCATTACCTTATATAGTATAAAGGTATGTAGCATTACGTTACAACGTAGAACGTTATATACTGTTACCATATAACGTATAATGTTATGTAGCATTACGTTATAATGTATATCGTTATATACTGTTACCATATGACGTATAACGTCATGTAGCATTACTTTATAACGTATAACGTTATGTCGCATTACCATATAACGTATAACGTTATGTAGCATTACGTTATAATGTATATCGTTATATACTGTTACCATATAACGTACAATGTTAACTAGCATTACGTTATAATGTATATCGTTATATACTGTTACCATATGACGTATCACGTCATGTAGCATTACCTTATAACGTATAACGTTATGTAGCATTACCTTATAACGTATAAGGTTATGTATCATTACAATATAACGTATAACGTTATATACTGTTACGTTATAATGTATAACATTATGTTGCATTACCTTATAACGTATAACGTTATGTAGCATTACCATATAACGTATAACGTTATGTACTGTAACGTTATAACGTATAACGTTATGTAGCATTACCATATAACGTATAACGTTATGTAGCATTACGTTATAGCGTATAACGTTATATACTGTTACCATATAACGTATAACGTTATGTAGCATTACCTTATATCGTATAACGTTATATACTATTACCTTATAACATTTAACGTTATGTAGCAGTACGTTTTAACGTATAACGTTATTTACTATTACCTTGTAACGTTTAACGATATGTAGCACTACGTTATAACGTATAACGTTATTTACTATTACCTTATAAGGTATAACGTTATCTGGCATTACGTTATAACGTATAACGTTATTTCCTATTACCCTATAACGTATAACGTTATGTAGCATTACGTTATAACGTATAACGTTATATACTGTTACCATATAACGTATAACGTTATGTAGCATTACCATATAACGTATAACGTTATGTAGCATTACCTTATATAGTATAAAGGTATGTAGCATTACGTTACAACGTAGAACGTTATATACTGTTACCATATGACGTATAATGTTATGTAGCATTACGTTATAATGTATATCGTTATATACTGTTACCATATGACGTATAACGTCATGTAGCATTACTTTATAACGTATAACGTTATGTCGCATTACCATATAACGTATAACGTTATGTAGCATTACGTTATAATGTATATCGTTATATACTGTTACCATATAACGTATAATGTTAACTAGCATTACGTTATAATGTATATCGTTATATACTGTTACCATATGACGTATAACGTTATGTAGCATTACCTTATAACGTATAACGCTATGTAGCATTACCTTATAACGTATAAGGTTATGTATCATTACAATATAACGTATAACGTTATATACTGTTACGTTATAATGTATAACGTTATGTTGCATTACGTTATAACGTATAACGTTATGTAGCATTACCAAATAACGTATAACGTTATGTAGCATTACTCTGTATAGTATAAAGGTATGTAGCATTACGTTACAACGTAGAACGTTATATACTGTTACCATATAACGTATAATGTTATGTAGCATTACGTTATAATGTATATCGTTATATACTGTTACCATATGACGTATAACGTCATGTAGCATTGCTTTATAACGTATAACGTTATGTCGCATTACCATATAACGTATAACGTTATGTAGCATTACGTTATAATGTATATCGTTATATACTGTTACCATATAACGTATAATGTTAAGTAGCATTACGTTATAATGTATATCGTTATATACTGTTACCATATGACGTATAACGTCATGTAGCATTACCTTATAACGTATAACGTTATGTAGCATTACCTTATAACGTATAAGGTTATGTATCATTACAATATAACGTATAACGTTATATACTGTTACGTTATAATGTATAACGTTATGTTGCATTACCTTATAACGTATAACGTTATGTAGCATTACCGTATAACGTATAACGTTATGTACTGTAACGTTATAACGTATAACGTTATGTAGCATTACCATATAACGTATAACGTTATGTAGCATTACGTTATAACGTATAACGTTATATACTGTTACCATATAACGTATAACGTTATGTATCATTACCTTATATCGTATAACGTTATATACTATTACCTTATAACATTTAACGTTATGTAGCAGTACGTTTTAACGTATAACGTTATTTACTATTACCTTATAACGTTAAACGGTATGTAGCATTACGTTATAACGTATAACGTTATTTACTATTACCTTATAAGGTATAACGTTATCTGGCATTACGTTATAACGTATAACGTTATTTGCTATTACCCTATAACGTATAACGTTATGTAGCATTACGTTATAACGTATAACGTTATATACTGTTACCATATAACGTATAACGTTATGTAGCATTACCATATAACGTATAACGTTATGTAGCATTACCTTATATAGTATAAAGGTATGTAGCATTACGTTACAACGTAGAACGTTATATACTGTTACCATATAACGTATAATGTTATGTAGCATTACGTTATAATGTATATCGTTATATACTGTTACCATATGACGTATAACGTCATGTAGCATTACTTTATAACGTATAACGTTATGTCGCATTACCATATAACGTATAACGTTATGTAGCATTACGTTATAATGTATATCGTTATATACTGTTACCATATAACGTACAATGTTAACTAGCATTACGTTATAATGTATATCGTTATATACTGTTACCATATGACGTATAACGTCATGTAGCATTACCTTATAACGTATAACGTTATGTAGCATTACCTTATAACGTATAAGGTTATGTATCATTACAATATAACGTATAACGTTATATACTGTTACGTTATAATGTATAACGTTATGTTGCATTACGTTATAACGTATAACGTTATGTAGCATTACCAAATAACGTATAACGTTATGTAGCATTACCCTGTATAGTATAAAGGTATGTAGCATTACGTTACAACGTAGAACGTTATATACTGTTACCATATAACGTATAATGTTATGTAGCATTACGTTATAATGTATATCGTTATATACTGTTACCATATGACGTATAACGTCATGTAGCATTGCTTTATAACGTATAACGTTATGTCGCATTACCATATAACGTATAACGTTATGTAGCATTACGTTATAATGTATATCGTTATATACTGTTACCATATAACGTATAATGTTAAGTAGCATTACGTTATAATGTATATCGTTATATACTGTTACCATATGACGTATAACGTCATGTAGCATTACCTTATAACGTATAACGTTATGTAGCATTACCTTATAACGTATAAGGTTATGTATCATTACAATATAACGTATAACGTTATATACTGTTACGTTATAATGTATAACGTTATGTTGCATTACCTTATAACGTATAACGTTATGTAGCATTACCATATAACGTATAACGTTATGTACTGTAACGTTATAACGTATAACGTTATGTAGCATTACCATATAACGTATAACGTTATGTAGCATTACGTTATAACGTATAACGTTATATACTGTTACCATATAACGTATAACGTTATGTAGCATTACCTTATATCGTATAACGTTATATACTATTACCTTATAACATTTAACGTTATGTAGCAGTACGTTTTAACGTATAACGTTATTTACTATTACCTTATAACGTTTAACGATATGTAGCATTACGTTATAACGTATAACGTTATTTACTATTACCTTATAAGGTATAACGTTATCTGGCATTACGTTATAACGTATAACGTTATTTGCTATTACCCTATAACGTATAACGTTATGTAGCATTACGTTATAACGTATAACGTTATATACTGTTACCATATAACGTATAACGTTATGTAGCATTACCATATAACGTATAACGTTATGTAGCATTACCTTATATAGTATAAAGGTATGTATCATTACGTTACAACGTAGAACGTTATATACTGTTACCATATAACGTATAATGTTATGTAGCATTACGTTATAATGTATATCGTTATATACTGTTACCATATGACGTATAACGTCATGTAGCATTACTTTATAACGTATAACGTTATGTCGCATTACCATATAACGTATAACGTTATGTAGCATTACGTTATAATGTATATCGTTATATACTGTTACCATATAACGTATAATGTTAACTAGCATTACGTTATAATGTATATCGTTATATACTGTTACCATATGACGTATAACGTCATGTAGCATTACCTTATAACGTATAACGTTATGTAGCATTACCTTATAACGTATAAGGTTATGTATCATTACAATATAACGTATAACGTTATATACTGTTACGTTATAATGTATAACATTATGTTGCATTACCTTATAACGTATAACGTTATGTAGCATTACCATATAACGTTTAACGTTATGTACTGTAACGTTATAACGTATAACGTTATGTAGCATTACCATATAACGTATAACGTTATGTAGCATTACGTTATAACGTATAACGTTATATACTGTTACCATATAACGTATAACGTTATGTAGCATTACCTTATATCGTATAACGTTATATACTATTACCTTATAACATTTAACGTTATGTAGCAGTACGTTTTAACGTATAACGTTATTTACTATTACCTTATAAGGTATAACGTTATCTGGCATTACGTTATGACTTATTACGTTATTTGCTATTACCCTATAACGTATAACGTTATGCAGCATTACGTTATAATGTATATCGTTATATACTGTTACCATATAACGTATAACGTTATGTAGCATTACCTTATAACGTATAACGTTATGTAGCATTACCTTATAACGTATAAGGTTATGTATCATTACAATATAACGTATAACGTTATATACTGTTACGTTATAATGTATAACGTTATGTAGCATTACCTTATAACGTATAACGTTATGTAGCATTACCATATAACATTTAACGTTATATACTGTTACTTTATAACGTATAACGTTACATACTGTTACCATATAGCGTATAATGTTATGTAGCATTACCATATAACGTATAACGTGATATACTGTAACGTTATAGCGTATAACGTTATGTAGCATTACCATATAACGTATAACGTTATGTAGCATTACGTTATAACGTATAACGTTATATACTGTTACCATATAACGTATAACGTTACATACTGTTACCATATAACGTATAACGTTATGTAGCATTACCATATAACGTATAACGTTATGTAGCATTACCATATAACGTATAACGTTATGTAGCATTACGTTATAACGTATAACGTTATATACTGTTACCATATAACGTATAATGTTGTGTAGCATTACGTTATAATGTATATCGTTATATACCGTTACCATATGACGTATAACGTCATGTAGCATTACCTTATAACGTATAACGTTATGTAGCATTACCTTATATCGTATAACGTTATATACTATTACCTTATAACGTTTAACGTTATGTAGCATTACGTTATAACGTATAACGTTATTTACTATTACCTTATAAGGTATAACGTTATCTGGCATTACGTTATAACGTATAATGTTATTTGCTATTACCCTATAACGTATAACGTTATGTAGCATTACGTTATAATGTATATCGTTATATACTGTTACCATATAACGTATAACGTTATGCAGCATTACCTTATAACGTATAACGTTATGTAGCATTACCTTATAACGTATAAGGTTATGTATCATTACAACATAACGTATAACGTTATATACTGTTACGTTATAATATATAACGTTATGTTGCATTACCTTATAACGTATAACGTTATGTAGCATCACCATATAACGTATAACGTTATATACTGTTAAGTTATAACGTATAACGTTATGTAGCATTACCATATAACGTATACCGTTATATACTGTTACGATATAACGTATAACGTTATGTAGCATTACCATATAACGTGTAACGTTATGTAGCATTACGTTATAACGTATAACGATATATACTGTTACCATATAACGTATAACGTTATGTAGCATTACCATATAACGTATAACGTTATGTAGCATTACCTTATATAGTATAAAGATATGTAGCATTACGTTACAACGCATAACGTTATATACTCTTACCATATAACGTATAATGTTATGTAGCATTACGTTATAATGTATATCGTTATATACTGTTACCATATGACGTATAACGTCACGTAGCATTACCTTATAACGTAAATCGTCATATACTGTTACCATATAACGTATAACGTTATGTAGCATTACCATATAATGTATAAAGTTATGTCGCATTACGTTATAACGTGTAACGTTATATACTGTTACCATATAACGTATAATGTTATGTAGCATTACGTTATAATGTATATCGTTATATACTGTTACCATATGACGTATAACGTCATGTAGCATAACCTTATAACGTATAACGTTATGTAGCATTACCATATAACGTATAACGTTATATACTGTTACGTTATAACGTATAACGTTATGTAGCATTACCTTATATCGTATAACGTTATATACTATTACCTTATAACGTTTAACGATATGTAGCATTACGTTATAACGTATAACGTTATTTACTATTACCTTATAAGGTATAACGTTATCTGGCATTACGTTATAACGTATAACGTTATTTGCTATTACCCTATAACGTATAACGTTATGTAGCATTACGTTATAACGTATAACGTTATATACTGTTACCATATAACGTATAACGTTATGTAGCATTACCATATAACGTATAACGTTATGTAGCATTACCTTGTATAGTATAAAGGTATGTAGCATTACGTTACAACGTAGAACGTTATATACTGTTACCATATAACGTATAATGTTATGTAGCATTACGTTATAATGTATATCGTTATATACTGTTACCATATGACGTATAACGTCATGTAGCATTACTTTATAACGTATAACGTTATGTCGCATTACCATATAACGTATAACGTTATGTAGCATTACGTTATAATGTATATCGTTATATACTGTTACCATATAACGTATAAGGTTAAGTAGCATTACGTTATAATGTATATCGTTATATACTGTTACCATATGACGTATAACGTCATGTAGCATTACCTTATAACGTATAACGTTATGTAGCATTACCTTATAACGTATAAGGTTATGTATCATTACAATATAACGTATAACGTTATATACTGTTACGTTATAATGTATAACGTTATGTTGCATTACCTTATAACGTATAACGTTAAGTAGCATTACCATATAACGTATAACGTTATGTACTGTAACGTTATAACGTATAACGTTATGTAGCATTACCATATAACGTATAACGTTATGTAGCATTACGTTATAACGTATAACGTTATATACTGTTACCATATAACGTATAACGTTATGTAGCATTACCTTATATCGTATAACGTTATATACTATTACCTTATAACATTTAACGTTATGTAGCAGTACGTTTTAACGTATAACGTTATTTACTATTACCTTATAACGTTTAACGATATGTAGCATTACGTTATAACGTATAACGTTATTTACTATTACCTTATAAGGTATAACGTTATCTGGCATTACGTTATAACGTATAACGTTATTTCCTATTACCCTATAACGTATAACGTTATGTAGCATTACGTTATAACGTATAACGTTATATACTGTTACCATATAACGTATAACGTTATGTAGCATTACCATATAACGTATAACGTTATGTAGCATTACCTTATATAGTATAAAGGTATGTAGCATTACGTTACAACGTAGAACGTTATATACTGTTACCATATAACGTATAATGTTATGTAGCATTACGTTATAATGTATATCGTTATATACTGTTACCATATGACGTATAACGTCATGTAGCATTACTTTATAACGTATAACGTTATGTCGCATTACCATATAACGTATAACGTTATGTAGCGTTACGTTATAATGTATATCGTTATATACTGTTACCATATAACGTATAATGTTAACTAGCATTACGTTATAATGTATATCGTTATATACTGTTACCATATGACGTATAACGTCATGTAGCATTACCTTATAACGTATAACGTTATGTAGCATTACCTTATAACGTATAAGGTTATGTATCATTACAATATAACGTATAACGTTATATACTGTTACGTTATAATGTATAACATTATGTTGCATTACCTTATAACGTATAACGTTATGTAGCATTACCATATAACGTATAACGTTATGTACTGTAACGTTATAACGTATAACGTTATGTAGCATTACCATATAACGTATAACGTTATGTAGCATTACGTTATAACGTATAACGTTATATACTGTTACCATATAACGTATAACGTTATGTAGCATTACCTTATATCGTATAACGTTATATACTATTACCTTATAACATTTAACGTTATGTAGCAGTACGTTTTAACGTATAACGTTATTTAATATTACCTTATAAGGTATAACGTTATCTGGCATTACGTTACAACTTATTACGTTATTTGCTATTACCCTATAAGGTATAACGTTATGCAGCATTACGTTATAATGTATATCGTTATATACTGTTACCATATAACGTATAACGTTATGTAGCATTACCTTATAACGTATAACGTTATGTAGCATTACCTTATAACGTATAACGTTATGTAGCATTACCATATAACGTTTAACGTTATATACTGTTACTTTATAACGTATAACGTTACATACTGTTACCATATAGCGTATAATGTTATGTAGCATTACCATGTAACGTATAACATGATATACTGTAACGTTATAGCGTATAACGTTATGTAGCATTACCATATAACGTATAACGTTATGTAGCATTAGGTTATAACGTATAACGTTATATACTGTTACCATATAACGTATAACGTTACATACTGTTACCATATAACGTATAACGTTATGTAGCATTACCATATAACGTATAACGTTATGTAGCGTTACGATATAACGTATAACGTTATGTAGCATTACGTTATAACGTATAACGTTATATACTGTTACCATATAACGTATAATGTTATGTAGCATTACGTTATAATGTATATCGTTATATACCGTTGCCATATGACGTATAACGTCATGTAGCATTACCTTATAACGTATAACGTTATGTAGCATTACCTTATATCGTATAACGTTATATACTATTACCTTATAACGTTTAACGTTATGTAGCATTACGTTATAACGTATAACGTTATTTACTATTACCTTCTAAGGTATAACGTTATCTGGCATTACGTTATAACGTATAACGTTATTTGCTATTACCCTATAACGTATAACGTTATGTAGCATTACGTTATAATGTATATCGTTATATACTGTTACCATATAACGTATAACGTTATGCAGCATTACCTTATAACGTATAACGTTATGTAGCATTACCTTATAACGTATAAGGTTATGTATCATTACAATATAACGTATAACGTTATATACTGTTACGTTATAATGTATAACGTTATGTTGCATTACCTTATAACGTATAACGTTATGTAGCATCACCATATAACGTATAACGTTATATACTGTTAAGTTATAACGTATAACGTTAGGTAGCATTACCATATAACGTATAACGTTATATACTGTTACGATATAACGTATAACGTTATGTAGCATTACCATATAACGTATAACGTTATGTAGCATTACGTTATAACGTATAACGATATATACTGTTACCATATAACGTATAACGTTATGTAGCATTACCATATAACGTATAACGTTATGTAGCATTACCTTATATAGTATAAAGATATGTAGCATTACGTTACAACGCATAACGTTATATACTCTTACCATATAACGTATAATGTTATGTAGCATTACGTTATAATGTATATCGTTATATACTGTTACCATATGACGTATAACGTCACGTAGCATTACCTTATAACGTATAACGTTATGTAGCATTACCTTATATCGTATAACGTTATATACTACTACCTTATAACGTTTACTGTTATGTAGCATTACGTTATGACGTATAACGTTATTTACTATTACCTTATAAGCTATAACGTTATCTGGCATTACGTTATAACGTATAACGTTATTTGCTATTACCCATTAACGTATAACGTTATGTAGCATTACATTCTAATGTATATCGTTATATACTGTTACCATATAACGTATAACGTAATGTAGCATTACCTTATAACGTATAACGTCATATACTGTTACCATATAACGTATAACGTTATGTAGCATTACCTTATATCGTATAACGTTATATACTATTACCTTATAACATTTAACGTTATGTAGCAGTACGTTTTAACGTATAACGTTATTTACTATTACCTTATAACGTTTAACGATATGTAGCATTACGTTATAACGTATAACGTTATTTACTATTACCTTATAAGGTATAACGTTATCTGGCATTACGTTATAACGTATAACGTTATTTCCTATTACCCTATAACGTATAACGTTATGTAGCATTACGTTATAACGTATAACGTTATATACTGTTACCATATAACGTATAACGTTATGTAGCATTACCATATAACGTATAACGTTATGTAGCATTACCTTATATAGTATAAAGGTATGTAGCATTACGTTACAACGTAGAACGTTATATACTGTTACCATATAACGTATAATGTTATGTAGCATTACGTTATAATGTATATCGTTATATACTGTTACCATACGACGTATAACGTCATGTAGCATTACTTTATAACGTATAACGTTATGTCGCATTACCATATAACGTATAACGTTATGTAGCATTACGTTATAATGTATATCGTTATATACTGTTACCATATAACGTATAATGTTAACTAGCAATACGTTATAATGTATATCGTTATATACTGTTACCATATGACGTATAACGTCATGTAGCATTACCTTATAATGTATAACGTTATGTAGCATTACCTTATAACGTATAAGGTTATGTATCATTACAATATAACGTATAACGTTATATACTGTTACGTTATAATGTATAACGTTATGTTGCATTACGTTATAACGTATAACGTTATGTAGCATTACCATATAACGTATAACGTTATGTAGCATTACCTTGTATAGTATAAAGGTATGTAGCATTACGTTACAACGTAGAACGTTATATACTGTTACCATATAACGTATAATGTTATGTAGCATTACGTTATAATGTATATCGTTATATACTGTTACCATATGACGTATAACGTCATGTAGCATTGCTTTATAACGTATAACGTTATGTCGCATTACCATATAACGTATAACGTTATGTAGCATTACGTTATAATGTATATCGTTATATACTGTTACCATATAACGTATAATGTTAAGTAGCATTACGTTATAATGTATATCGTTATATACTGTTACCATATGACGTATAACGTCATGTAGCATTACCTTATAACGTATAACGTTATGTAGCATTACCTTATAACGTATAAGGTTATGTATCATTACAATATAACGTATAACGTTATATACTGTTACGTTATAATGTATAACGTTATGTTGCATTACCTTATAACGTATAACGTTATGTAGCATTACCATATAACGTATAACGTTATGTACTGTAACGTTATAACGTATAACGTTATGTAGCATTACCATATAACGTATAACGTTATGTAGCATTACGTTATAACGTATAACGTTATATACTGTTACCATATAACGTATAACGTTATGTAGCATTACCTTATATCGTATAACGTTATATACTATTACCTTATAACATTTAACGTTATGTAGCAGTACGTTTTAACGTATAACGTTATTTACTATTACCTTATAACGTTTAACGATATGTAGCATTACGTTATAACGTATAACGTTATTTACTATTACCTTATAAGGTATAACGTTATCTGGCATTACGTTATAACGTATAACGTTATTTGCTATTACCCTATAACGTATAACGTTATGTAGCGTTACGTTATAACGTATAACGTTATATACTGTTACCATATAACGTATAACGTTATGTAGCATTACCATATAACGTATAACGTTATGTAGCATTACCTTATATAGTATAAAGGTATGTAGCATTACGTTACAACGTAGAACGTTATGTAATGTTACCATATAACGTATAATGTTATGTAGCATTACGTTATAATGTATATCGTTATATACTGTTACCATATGACGTATAACGTCATGTAGCATTACTTTATAACGTATAACGTTATGTAGCATTACCTTATAACGTATAACGTTATGTAGCATTACCTTATAACGTATAAGGTTATGTATCATTACAATATAACGTATAACGTTATATACTGTTACGTTATAATGTATAACGTTATGTAGCATTACCTTATAACGTATAACGTTATGTAGCATTACCATATAACGTTTAACGTTATATACTGTTACTTTATAACGTATAACGTTACATACTGTTACCATATAACGTATAACGTTATGTAGCATTACCATATAACGTATAACGTGATATACTGTAACGTTATAGCGTATAACGTTATGTAGCATTACCATATAACGTATAACGTTATGTAGCATTACGTTATAACGTATAACGTTATATACTGTTACCATATAACGTATAACGTTACATACTGTTACCATATAACGTATAACGTTATGTAGCATTACCATATAACGTATAACGTTATGTAGCATTACCATATAACGTATAACGTTATGTAGCATTACGTTATAACGTATAACGTTATATACTGTTACCACATAACGTATAATGTTATGTAGCATTACGTTATAATGTATATCGTTATATACCGTTACCATATGACGTATAACGTCATGTAGCATTACCTTATAACGTATAACGTTATGTAGCATTACCTTATATCGTATAACGTTATATACTATTACCTTATAACGTTTAACGTTATGTAGCATTACGTTATAACGTATAACGTTATTTACTATTACCTTATAAGGTATAACGTTATCTGGCATTACGTTATAACGTATAACGTTATTTGCTATTACCCTATAACGTATAACGTCATGTAGCATTACGTTATAATGTATATCGTTATATACTGTTACCATATAACGTATAACGTTATGTAGCATTACGTTATAATGTATATCGTTATATACTGTTACCATATGACGTATAACGTCGTGTAGCATTACTTTATAACGTATAACGTTATGTCGCATTACCATATAACGTATAACGTTATGTAGCATTACGTTATAATGTATATCGTTATATACTGTTACCATATAACGTATAACGTTATGTAGCATTACCTTATATCGTATAACGTTATATACTATTACCTTATAACGTTTAACGTTATGTAGCATTACGTTATAACGTATAACATTATTTACTATTACCTTATAAGGTATAACGTTATCTGGCATTACGTTATAACGTATAACGTTATTTGCTATTACCCTATAACGTATAACGTCATGTAGCATTACGTTATAATGTATATCGTTATATACTGTTACCATATAACGTATAACGTTATGTAGCATTACCTTATAACGTATAACGTCATATACTGCTACCATATAACTTATAACGTTATGTAGCATTACCATATAACGTATAACGTTATGTAGCATTACCTTATAACGTATAAGGTTATGTATCATTACAATATAACGTATAACGTTATATACTGTTACGTTATAATGTATAACGTTATGTTGCATTACCTTATAACGTATAACATCATGTAGCATTACGTTATAACGTATAACGTTATGTAGCATTACCATATAACGAATAACGTTATGTAGCATTACAATATAATGTATAACGTTATGTAGCATTACCTTATAACGTATAACGTTATATACTATTACGTTATAACGTATAACGTTACGTAACATTACGTTATAACGTATAACGTTATATGCTCTTACGTTATAACGTATAACGTTATGTAGCATTGCCATATAACGTATAACGTTATGTACCATTACGTTATAACGTATAACGTTATATACTGTTACCATATAACGTATAACGTTATGTAGCATTACCTTATATCGTATAACGTTATATACTATTACCTTATAACATTTAACGTTATGTAGCATTACCTCATAACGTATAAGGTTATGTATCATTACAATATAACGTATAACGTTATATACCGTTACGTTATAATGTATAACGTTATGTAGCATTACCTTATAACGTATAACGTTATGTAGCATTACCATATAACGTATAACGTTATATACTCTTACCATATAACGTATAACGTTACATACTGTTACCATATAACGTATAACGTTATGTAGCATTACCAGATAATGTATAACGTTATGTAGCATTATCTTATAACGTATAACGTTATGTATCATTACAACATAACGTATAACGTTATATACTGTTACGTTATAATATATAACGTTATGTTGCATTACCTTATAACGAATAACGTTATGTAGCATCACCATATAACGTATAACGTTATATACTGTTAAGTTATAACGTATAACGTTATGTAGCATTACCATATAACGTATAACGTTATATACTGTTACGATATAACGTATAACGTTATGTAGCATTACCATATAACGTGTAACGTTATGTAGCATTACGTTATAACGTATAACGATATATACTGTTACCATATAACGTATAACGTTATGTAGCATTACCATATAACGTATAACGTTATGTAGCATTACCTTATATAGTATAAAGATATGTAGCATTACGTTACAACGCATAACGTTATATACTCTTACCATATAACGTATAATGTTATGTAGCATTACGTTATAATGTATATCGTTATATACTGTTACCATATGACGTATAACGTCACGTAGCATTACCTTATAACGTAAAACGTCATATACTGTTACCATATAACGTATAACGTTATGTAGCATTACCATATAATGTATAAAGTTATGTCGCATTACGTTATAACGTGTAACGTTATATACTGTTACCATATAACGTATAATGTTATGTAGCATTACGTTATAATGTATATCGTTATATACTGTTACCATATGACGTATAACGTCATGTAGCATAACCTTATAACGTATAACGTTATGTAGCATTACCATATAACGTATAACGTTATATACTGTTACGTTATAACGTATAACGTTATGTAGCATTACCTTATATCGTATAACGTTATATACTATTACCTTATAACGTTTAACGATATGTAGCATTACGTTATAACGTATAACGTTATTTACTATTACCTTATAAGGTATAACGTTATCTGGCATTACGTTATAACGTATAACGTTATTTGCTATTACCCTATAACGTATAACGTTATGTAGCATTACGTTATAACGTATAACGTTATATACTGTTACCATATAACGTATAACGTTATGTAGCATTACCATATAACGTATAACGTTATGTAGCATTACCTTGTATAGTATAAAGGTATGTAGCATTACGTTACAACGTAGAACGTTATATACTGTTACCATATAACGTATAATGTTATGTAGCATTACGTTATAATGTATATCGTTATATACTGTTACCATATGACGTATAACGTCATGTAGCATTACTTTATAACGTATAACGTTATGTCGCATTACCATATAACGTATAACGTTATGTAGCATTACGTTATAATGTATATCGTTATATACTGTTACCATATAACGTATAATGTTAAGTAGCATTACGTTATAATGTATATCGTTATATACTGTTACCATATGACGTATAACGTCATGTAGCATTACCTTATAACGTATAACGTTATGTAGCATTACCTTATAACGTATAAGGTTATGTATCATTACAATATAACGTATAACGTTATATACTGTTACGTTATAATGTATAACGTTATGTTGCATTACCTTATAACGTATAACGTTAAGTAGCATTACCATATAACGTGTAACGTTATGTACTGTAACGTTATAACGTATAACGTTATGTAGCATTACCATATAACGTATAACGTTATGTAGCATTACGTTATAACGTATAACGTTATATACTGTTACCATATAACGTATAACGTTATGTAGCATTACCTTATATCGTATAACGTTATATACTATTACCTTATAACATTTAACGTTATGTAGCAGTACGTTTTAACGTATAACGTTATTTACTATTACCTTATAACGTTTAACGATATGTAGCATTACGTTATAACGTATAACGTTATTTACTCTTACCTTATAAGGTATAACGTTATCTGGCATTACGTTATAACGTATAACGTTATTTCCTATTACACTATAACGTATAACGTTATGTAGCATTACGTTATAACGTATAACGTTATATACTGTTACCATATAACGTATAACGTTATGTAGCATTACCATATAACGTATAACGTTATGTAGCATTACCTTATATAGTATAAAGGTATGTAGCATTACGTTACAACGTAGAACGTTATATACTGTTACCATATAACGTATAATGTTATGTAGCATTACGTTATAATGTATATCGTTATATACTGTTACCATATGACGTATAACGTCATGTAGCATTACTTTAAAACGTATAACGTTATGTCGCATTACCATATAACGTATAACGTTATGTAGCGTTACGTTATAATGTATATCGTTATATACTGTTACCATATAACGTATAATGTTAACTAGCATTACGTTATAATGTATATCGTTATATACTGTTACCATATGACGTATAACGTCATGTAGCATTACCTTATAACGTATAACGTTATGTAGCATTACCTTATAACGTATAAGGTTATGTATCATTACAATATAACGTATAACGTTATATACTGTTACGTTATAATGTATAACATTATGTTGCATTACCTTATAACGTATAACGTTATGTAGCATTACCATATAACGTATAACGTTATGTACTGTAACGTTATAACGTATAACGTTATGTAGCATTACCATATAACGTATAACGTTATGTAGCATTACGTTATAACGTATAACGTTATATACTGTTACCATATGACGTATAACGTCATGTAGCATAACCTTATAACGTATAACGTTATGTAGCATTACCATATAACGTATAACGTTATATACTGTTACGTTATAACGTATAACGTTATGTAGCATTACCTTATATCGTATAACGTTATATACTATTACCTTATAACGTTTAACGATATGTAGCATTACGTTATAACGTATAACGTTATTTACTATTACCTTATAAGGTATAACGTTATCTGGCATTACGTTATAACGTATAACGTTATTTGCTATTACCCTATAACGTATAACGTTATGTAGCATTACGTTATAACGTATAACGTTATATACTGTTACCATATAACGTATAACGTTATGTAGCATTACCATATAACGTATAACGTTATGTAGCATTACCTTGTATAGTATAAAGGTATGTAGCATTACGTTACAACGTAGAACGTTATATACTGTTACCATATAACGTATAATGTTATGTAGCATTACGTTATAATGTATATCGTTATATACTGTTACCATATGACGTATAACGTCATGTAGCATTACTTTATAACGTATAACGTTATGTCGCATTACCATATAACGTATAACGTTATGTAGCATTACGTTATAATGTATATCGTTATATACTGTTACCATATAACGTATAATGTTAAGTAGCATTACGTTATAATGTATATCGTTATATACTGTTACCATATGACGTATAACGTCATGTAGCATTACCTTATAACGTATAACGTTATGTAGCATTACCTTATAACGTATAAGGTTATGTATCATTACAATATAACGTATAACGTTATATACTGTTACGTTATAATGTATAACGTTATGTTGCATTACCTTATAACGTATAACGTTAAGTAGCATTACCATATAACGTATAACGTTATGTAGCATTACCTTGTATAGTATAAAGGTATGTAGCGTTACGTTACAACGTAGAACGTTATATACTGTTACCATATAACGTATAATGTTATGTAGCATTACGTTATAATGTATATCGTTATATACTGTTACCATATGACGTATAACGTCATGTAGCATTGCTTTATAACGTATAACGTTATGTCGCATTACCATATAACGTATAACGTTATGTAGCATTACGTTATAATGTATATCGTTATATACTGTTACCATATAACGTATAATGTTAAGTAGCATTACGTTATAATGTATATCGTTATATACTGTTACCATATGACGTATAACGTCATGTAGCATTACCTTATAACGTATAACGTTATGTAGCATTACCTTATAACGTATAAGGTTATGTATCATTACAATATAACGTATAACGTTATATACTGTTACGTTATAATGTATAACGTTATGTTGCATTACCTTATAACGTATAACGTTATGTAGCATTACCATATAACGTATAACGTTATGTACTGTAACGTTATAACGTATAACGTTATGTAGCATTACCATATAACGTATAACGTTATGTAGCATTACGTTATAACGTATAACGTTATATACTGTTACCATATAACGTATAACGTTATGTAGCATTACCTTATATCGTATAACGTTATATACTATTACCTTATAACATTTAACGTTATGTAGCAGTACGTTTTAACGTATAACGTTATTTACTATTACCTTATAACGTTTAACGATATGTAGCATTACGTTATAACGTATAACGTTATTTACTATTACCTTATAAGGTATAACGTTATCTGGCATTACGTTATAACGTATAACGTTATTTGCTATTACCCTATAACGTATAACGTTATGTAGCATTACGTTATAACGTATAACGTTATATACTGTTACCATATAACGTATAACGTTATGTAGCATTACCATATAACGTATAACGTTATGTAGCATTACCTTATATAGTATAAAGGTATGTAGCATTACGTTACAACGTAGAACGTTATGTAATGTTACCATATAACGTATAATGTTATGTAGCATTACGTTATAATGTATATCGTTATATACTGTTACCATATGACGTATAACGTCATGTAGCATTACTTTATAACGTATAACGTTATGTAGCATTACCTTATAACGTATAACGTTATGTAGCATTACCTTATAACGTATAAGGTTATGTATCATTACAATATAACGTATAACGTTATATACTGTTACGTTATAATGTATAACGTTATGTAGCATTACCTTATAACGTATAACGTTATGTAGCATTACCATATAACGTTTAACGTTATATACTGTTACTTTATAACGTATAACGTTACATACTGTTACCATATAACGTATAACGTTATGTAGCATTACCATATAACGTATAACGTGATATACTGTAACGTTATAGCGTATAACGTTATGTAGCATTACCATATAACGTATAACGTTATGTAGCATTACGTTATAACGTATAACGTTATATACTGTTACCATATAACGTATAACGTTACATACTGTTACCATATAACGTATAACGTTATGTAGCATTACCATATAACGTATAACGTTATGTAGCATTACCATATAACGTATAACGTTATGTAGCATTACGTTATAACGTATAACGTTATATACTGTTACCACATAACGTATAATGTTATGTAGCATTACGTTATAATGTATATCGTTATATACCGTTACCATATGACGTATAACGTCATGTAGCATTACCTTATAACGTATAACGTTATGTAGCATTACCTTATATCGTATAACGTTATATACTATTACCTTATAACGTTTAACGTTATGTAGCATTACGTTATAACGTATAACGTTATTTACTATTACCTTATAAGGTATAACGTTATCTGGCATTACGTTATAACGTATAACGTTATTTGCTATTACCCTATAACGTATAACGTCATGTAGCATTACGTTATAATGTATATCGTTATATACTGTTACCATATAACGTATAACGTTATGTAGCATTACGTTATAATGTATATCGTTATATACTGTTACCATATGACGTATAACGTCGTGTAGCATTACTTTATAACGTATAACGTTATGTCGCATTACCATATAACGTATAACGTTATGTAGCATTACGTTATAATGTATATCGTTATATACTGTTACCATATAACGTATAACGTTATGTAGCATTACCTTATATCGTATAACGTTATATACTATTACCTTATAACGTTTAACGTTATGTAGCATTACGTTATAACGTATAACATTATTTACTATTACCTTATAAGGTATAACGTTATCTGGCATTACGTTATAACGTATAACGTTATTTGCTATTACCCTATAACGTATAACGTCATGTAGCATTACGTTATAATGTATATCGTTATATACTGTTACCATATAACGTATAACGTTATGTAGCATTACCTTATAACGTATAACGTCATATACTGCTACCATATAACTTATAACGTTATGTAGCATTACCATATAACGTATAACGTTATGTAGCATTACCTTATAACGTATAAGGTTATGTATCATTACAATATAACGTATAACGTTATATACTGTTACGTTATAATGTATAACGTTATGTTGCATTACCTTATAACGTATAACATCATGTAGCATTACGTTATAACGTATAACGTTATGTAGCATTACCATATAACGAATAACGTTATATACTGTTACGTTGTAACGTATAACGTTATATACTGTTACGTTATAACGTATAACGGTATATACTATTACGTTATAACGTATAACGGTATATACTATTACGTTATAACGTATAACGTTATATACTACTATCTTATAACGTCTTACGTTATATATTATCGCGTTATAACTTATACCGTTATATACTATCACGTTATAATGTATAACGTTATGTAGCATTACCATATAACGTATAACGTTATGTAGCATTACAATATAATGTATAACGTTATGTAGCATTACCTTATAACGTATAACGTTATATACTATTACGTTATAACGTACAACGTTATGTAGCATTACGTTATAACGTATAACCTTATATATGGTTACGCTATAACGTATAACGTTATGTAGCATTACGCTATAACGTATAACGTTATATACTATTACGTTATAACGTATAACGTTACGTAACATTACGTTATAACGTATAACGTTATATGCTCTTACGTTATAACGTATAACGTTATGTAGCATTGCCATATAACGTATAACGTTATGTACCATTACGTTATAACGTATAACGTTATATACTGTTACCATATAACGTATAACGTTATGTAGCATTACCTTATATCGTATACCGTTATATACTATTACCTTATAACATTTAACGTTATGTAGCATTACCTCATAACGTATAAGGTTATGTATCATTACAATATAACGTATAACGTTATATACTGTTACGTTATAATGTATAACGTTATGTAGCATTACCTTATAACGTATAACGTTATGTAGCATTACCATATAACGTATAACGTTATATACTCTTACCATATAACGTATAACGTTACATACTGTTACCATATAACGTATAACGTTATGTAGCATTACCAGATAATGTATAACGTTATGTAGCATTATCTTATAACGTATAACGTTATCTAGCATTACCATATAACGTATAACGTTATGTAGCATTACCATATAACGTATAACGTTATGTACTGTAACGTTATAACGTATAACGTTATGTAGCATTACCATATAACGTATAACGTTATGTAGCATTACCTTATATCGTATAACGTTATATACTATTACCTTATAACATTTAACGTTATGTAGCAGTACGTTTTAACGTATAACGTTATTTACTATTACCTTATAACGTTTAACGATATGTAGCATTACGTTATAACGTATAACGTTATTTACTATTACCTTATAAGGTATAACGTTATCTGGCATTACGTTATAACGTATAACGTTATTTGCTATTACCCTATAACGTATAACGTTATGTAGCATTACGTTATAACGTATAACGTTATATACTGTTACCATATAACGTATAACGTTATGTAGCATTACCATATAACGTATAACGTTATGTAGCATTACCTTATATAGTATAAAGGTATGTAGCATTACGTTACAACGTAGAACGTTATGTAATGTTACCATATAACGTATAATGTTATGTAGCATTACGTTATAATGTATATCGTTATATACTGTTACCATATGACGTATAACGTCATGTAGCATTACTTTATAACGTATAACGTTATGTAGCATTACCTTATAACGTATAACGTTATGTAGCATTACCTTATAACGTATAAGGTTATGTATCATTACAATATAACGTATAACGTTATATACTGTTACGTTATAATGTATAACGTTATGTAGCATTACCTTATAACGTATAACGTTATGTAGCATTACCATATAACGTTTAACGTTATATACTGTTACTTTATAACGTATAACGTTACATACTGTTACCATATAACGTATAACGTTATGTAGCATTACCATATAACGTATAACGTGATATACTGTAACGTTATAGCGTATAACGTTATGTAGCATTACCATATAACGTATAACGTTATGTAGCATTACGTTATAACGTATAACGTTATATACTGTTACCATATAACGTATAACGTTACATACTGTTACCATATAACGTATAACGTTATGTAGCATTACCATATAACGTATAACGTTATGTAGCATTACCATATAACGTATAACGTTATGTAGCATTACGTTATAACGTATAACGTTATATACTGTTACCACATAACGTATAATGTTATGTAGCATTACGTTATAATGTATATCGTTATATACCGTTACCATATGACGTATAACGTCATGTAGCATTACCTTATAACGTATAACGTTATGTAGCATTACCTTATATCGTATAACGTTATATACTATTACCTTATAACGTTTAACGTTATGTAGCATTACGTTATAACGTATAACGTTATTTACTATTACCTTATAAGGTATAACGTTATCTGGCATTACGTTATAACGTATAACGTTATTTGCTATTACCCTATAACGTATAACGTCATGTAGCATTACGTTATAATGTATATCGTTATATACTGTTACCATATAACGTATAACGTTATGTAGCATTACGTTATAATGTATATCGTTATATACTGTTACCATATGACGTATAACGTCATGTAGCATTACTTTATAACGTATAACGTTATGTCGCATTACCATATAACGTATAACGTTATGTAGCATTACGTTATAATGTATATCGTTATATACTGTTACCATATAACGTATAACGTTATGTAGCATTACCTTATATCGTATAACGTTATATACTATTACCTTATAACGTTTAACGTTATGTAGCATTACGTTATAACGTATAACATTATTTACTATTACCTTATAAGGTATAACGTTATCTGGCATTACGTTATAACGTATAACGTTATTTGCTATTACCCTATAACGTATAACGTCATGTAGCATTACGTTATAATGTATATCGTTATATACTGTTACCATATAACGTATAACGTTATGTAGCATTACCTTATAACGTATAACGTCATATACTGTTACCATATAACTTATAACGTTATGTAGCATTACCATATAACGTATAACGTTATGTAGCATTACCTTATAACGTATAAGGTTATGTATCATTACAATATAACGTATAACGTTATATACTGTTACGTTATAATGTATAACGTTATGTTGCATTACCTTATAACGTATAACATCATGTAGCATTACGTTATAACGTATAACGTTATGTAGCATTACCATATAACGAATAACGTTATATACTGTTACGTTGTAACGTATAACGTTATATACTGTTACGTTATAACGTATAACGGTATATACTATTACGTTATAACGTATAACGGTATATACTATTACGTTATAACGTATAACGTTATATACTACTATCTTATAACGTCTTACGTTATATATTATCGCGTTATAACTTATACCGTTATATACTATCACGTTATAACGTATAACGTTATGTAGCATTACCATATAACGTATAACGTTATGTAGCATTACAATATAATGTATAACGTTATGTAGCATTACCTTATAACGTATAACGTTATATACTATTACGTTATAACGTACAACGTTATGTAGCATTACGTTATAACGTATAACCTTATATATGGTTACGCTATAACGTATAACGTTATGTAGCATTACGCTATAACGTATAACGTTATATACTATTACGTTATAACGTATAACGTTACGTAACATTACGTTATAACGTATAACGTTATATGCTCTTACGTTATAACGTATAACGTTATGTAGCATTGCTATATAACGTATAACGTTATGTATCATTACGTTATAACGTATAACGTTATATACTGTTACCATATAACGTATAACGTTATGTAGCATTACCTTATATCGTATAACGTTATATACTATTACCTTATAACATTTAACGTTATGTAGCATTACCTCATAACGTATAAGGTTATGTATCATTACAATATAACGTATAACGTTATATACTGTTACGTTATAATGTATAACGTTATGTAGCATTACCTTATAACGTATAACGTTATGTAGCATTACCATATAACGTATAACGTTATATACTCTTACCATATAGCGTATAACGTTACATACTGTTACCATATAACGTATAACGTTATGTAGCATTACCAGATAATGTATAACGTTATGTAGCATTATCTTATAACGTATAACGTTATGTAGCATTACCATATAACGTATAACGTTATGTAGCATTACCATATGACGTATAACGTTATATACTGTTACCATATGAAGTATAACGTTATGTAGCATTACCATATAATGTATAACGGTATGTAGCATTACGTTATAACGTATAACGTTATTTACTATTACCTTATAAGGTATAACGTTATCAGGCATTACGTTATAACGTATAACGTTATTTGCTATTACCCTATAACGTATAACGTTATGTAGCATTACGTTATAATGTATATCGTTATATACTGTTACCATATAACATATAACGTTATGTAGTATTACCTTATAGCGTATAACGTTATGTAGCATTACCTTATAGCGTATAACTTTATGTAGCATTACCTTATAACGTATAAGGTTATGTCTCATTACAATATAACGTATAACGTTATATACTGTTACGTTATAATGTATAACGTTATGTAGCATTACGTTATAACGTATAACGTTATTTACTATTACCTTATAAGGTATAACGTTATCAGGCATTACGTTATAACGTATAACGTTATTTGCTATTACCCTATAACGTATAACGTTCTGTAGCATTACGTTATAATGTATAACGTTATATACTGTTACCATATAACGTATAACGTTATGTAGTATTACCTTATAGCGTATAACGTTATGTAGCATTACCTTATAACGTATAAGGTTATGTATCATTACAATATAACGTATAACGTTATATGCTGTTACGTTATAATGTATAACGTTATGTAGCATTACCTTATAACGTATAACGTTATGTAGCATTACCATATAACGTATAACGTTATATACTGTTACGTTATAACGTATAACGTTATGTAGCATTACCATATAATGTATAACGTTAGGTACCATTACGTTATTACGTATAACGTTATATACTGTTACCATATAACGTATAACATTATGTAGCATTACCTTATATCCTATAACGTTATATACTATTACCTTATAACGATTAACGTTAGGTAGCATTACGTTATAACGTATAACGTTATTTACTATTACCTTATAAGGTATAACGTTATCAGGCATTACGTTATAACGTATAACGTTATTTGTTATTACCCTATAACGTATAACGTTATGTAGCATTACGTTACAATGTATATCGTTATATACTGTTACCATATAACGTATAACGTTATGTAGTATTACCTTATAGCGTATAACGTTATGTAGCATTACCTTATAGCGTATAACGTTATGTAGCATTACCATATAACGTATAACGTTATGTAGCATTACGTTATAACGTATAACGTTATATACTGTTACCATATAACGTATAACGTTATGTAGCATTACCTTATATCGTATAACGTTATATACTATTACCTTATAACATTTAACGTTATGTAGCAGTACGTTTTAACGTATAACGTTATTTACTATTACCTTATAAGGTATAACGTTATCTGGCATTACGTTATAACTTATTACGTTATTTGCTATTACCCTATAACGTATAACGTTATGCAGCATTACGTTATAATGTATATCGTTATATACTGTTACCATATAACGTATAACGTTATGTAGCATTACCTTATAACGTATAACGTTATGTAGCATTATCATATAACGTATAACGTGATATACTGTAACGTTATAGCGTATAACGTTATGTAGCATTACCATATAACGTATAACGTTATGTAGCATTACGTTATAACGTATAACGTTATATACTGTTACCATATAACGTATAACGTTACATACTGTTACCATATAACGTATAACGTTATGTAGCATTACCATATAACGTATAACGTTATGTAGCATTACCATATAACGTATAACGTTATGTAGCATTACGTTATAACGTATAACGTTATATACTGTTACCATATAACGTATAATGTTATGTAGCATTACGTTATAATGTATATCGTTATATACCGTTACCATATGACGTATAACGTCATGTAGCATTACCTTATAACGTATAACGTTATGTAGCATTACCTTATATCGTATAACGTTATATACTATTACCTTATAACGTTTAACGTTATGTAGCATTACGTTATAACGTATAACGTTATTTACTATTACCTTATAAGGTATAACATTATCTGGCATTACGTTATAACGTATAACGTTATTTGCTATAACCCTATAACGTATAACGTCATGTAGCATTACGTTATAATGTATATCGTTATATACTGTTACCATATAACGTATAACGTTATGTAGCATTACCTTATAACGTATAACGTCATATACTGTTACCATATAACGTATAACGTTATGTAGCATTACCATATAATGTATAACGTTATGTAGCATTATCTGATAACGTATAACGTTATGTAGCATTACCATATAACGTATAACGTTATGTAGCATTACCTTATATAGTATAAAGTTATGTAGCATTACGTTATAACGTATAACGTTATATACTGTTACCATATAACGTATAACGTTATGTAGCATTACCATATAACGTATAACGTGATATACTGTAACGTTATAGCGTATAACGTTATGTAGCATTACCATATAACGTATAACGTTATGTAGCATTACGTTATAACGTATAACGTTATATACTGTTACCAGATAGCGTATAACGTTACATACTGTTACCATATATCGTATAACGTTATGTAGCATTACCATATAACGTATAACGTTATGTAGCATTACGTTATAACGTATAGCGTTATATACTGTTACAATATAACGTATAACGTTATGTAGCATTACCATATAACGTATAACGTGATATACTGTAACGTTATAGCGTATAACGTTATGTAGCATTACCATATAACGTATAACGTTATGTAGCATTACGTTATAACGTATAACGTTATATACTGTTACCAGATAGCGTATAACGTTACATACTGTTACCATATAACGTATAACGTTATGTAGCATTACCATATAACGTAGAACGTTATGTAGCATTACGTTATAACGTATAACGTTATATACTGTTACCAGATAGCGTATAACGTTACATACTGTTACCATATAACGTATAACGTTATGTAGCATTACCATATAACGTATAACGTTATGTAGCATTACCATATAACGTATAACGTTATGTAGCATTACGTTATAACGTATAACGTTATATACTGTTACCATATAACGTATAATGTTATGTAGCATTACGTTATAATGTATATCGTTATATACCGTTACCATATGACGTATAACGTCGTGTAGCATTACCTTATAACGTATAACGTTATGTAGCATTACCTTATATCGTATAACGTTATATACTATTACCTTATAACGTTTAACGTTATGTAGCATTACGTTATAACGTATAACGTTATTTACTATTACCTTATAAGGTATAACGTTATCTGGCATTACGTTATAACGTATAACGTTATTTGCTATTACCCTATAACGTATAACGTCATGTAGTATTACGTTATAATGTATATCGTTATATACTGTTACCATATACGTTATAACGTTATGTAGCATTACCTTATAACGTATAACGTCATATACTGTTACCATATAACGTATAACGTTATGTAGCATTACCATATAATGTATAACGTTATGTAGCATTATCTGATAACGTATAACGCTATGTAGCATTACCATATAACGTATAACGTTATGTAGCATTACCTTATATAGTATAAAGTTATGTAGCATTACGTTATAACGTATAACGTTATATACTGTTACCATATAAAGTATAACGTTATGTAGCATTACCATATAATGTATAACGTTATGTAGCATTACCTTATAACGTATAACGTTATGTAGCATTACCATATAACGTATAACGTTATGTAGCATTACGTTATAACGTATAACGTTATATACTGTTACCATATAACTTATAACGTTATGTAGCATTACCATATAACGTATAACGTTATGTAGCATTACCTTATAACGTATAAGGTTATGTATCATTACAATATAACGTATAACGTTATATACTGTTACGCTATAATGTATAACGTTATGTTGCATTACCTTATAACGTATAACGTCATGTAGCATTACGTTATAACGTATAACGTTATGTAGCATTACCATATAACGAATAACGTTATATACTGTTACGTTATAACGTATAACGTTATATACTGTTACGTTATAACGTATAACGGTATATACTATTACGTTATAACGTATAACGGTATATACTATTACGTTATAACGTATAACGTTATATACTACTATCTTATAACGTCTTACGTTATATATTATCGCGTTATAACTTATACCGTTATATACTATCACGTTATAACGTATAACGTTATGTAGCATGACCATATAACGTATAACGTTATGTAGCATTACAATATAATGTATAACGTTATGTAGCATTACCTTATAACGTATAACGTTATATACTATTACGTTATAACGTACAACGTTATGTAGCATTACGTTATAACGTATAACCTTATATATGGTTACGCTATAACGTATAACGTTATGTAGCATTACGCTATAACGAATAACGTTATATACTATTACGTTATAACGTATAACGTTACGTAACATTACGTTATAACGTATAACGTTATATGCTCTTACGTTATAACGTATAACGTTATGTAGCATTACCATATAACGTATAACGTTATGTACCATTACGTTATAACGTATAACGTTATATACTGTTACCATATAACGTATAACGTTATGTAGCATTACCTTATATCGTATAACGTTATATACTATTACCTTATAACATTTAACGTTATGTAGCATTACCTCATAACGTATAAGGATATGTATCATTACAATATAACGTATAACGTTATATACTGTTACGTTATAATGTATAACGTTATGTAGCATTACCTTATAACGTATAACGTTATGTAGCATTACCATATAACGTATAACGTTATATACTGTTACCATATAACGTATAACGTTACATACTGTTACCATATAACGTATAACGTTATGTAGCATTACCAGATAATGTATACCGTTATGTAGCATTATCTTATAACGTATAACGTTATGTAGCATTACCATATAACGTATAACGTTATGTAGCATTACCATATAATGTATAACGTTGTGTAGCATTATCTTATAACGTATAACGTTATGTAGCATTACCATATGACGTATAACGTTATATAGTGTTACCTTATGACGTATAATGTTATGTAGCATTACCATATAACGTATAACGTAATGTAGCATTACGTTATAACGTATAACGTTATATACTGATACCATATAACGTATAACGTTATGTAGCATTCCCATATAACGTATAACGTTATATAATGTAACGTTATAACGTAAAACGTTATGTAGCATTACCATATAATGTATAACGTTAGGTACCATTACGTTATTACGTATAACGTTATATACTGTTACCATATAACGTATAACATTATGTAGCATTACCTTATATCGTATAACGTTATATACTATTACCTTATAACGATTAACGTTATGTAGCATTACGTTATAACGTATAACGTTATTTACTATTACCTTATAAGGTATAACGTTATCAGGCATTACGTTATAACGTATAACGTTATTTGCTATTACCCTATAACGTATAACGTTATGTAGCATTACGTTATAATGTATATCGTTATATACTGTTACCATATAACATATAACGTTATGTAGTATTACCTTATAGCGTATAACGTTATGTAGCATTACCTTATAGCGTATAACGTTATGTAGCATTACCTTATAACGTATAAGGTTATGTCTCATTACAATATAACGTATAACGTTATATACTGTTACGTTATAATGTATAACGTTATGTAGCATTACGTTATAACGTATAACGTTATTTACTATTACCTTATAAGGTATAACGTTATCAGGCATTACGTTATAACGTATAACGTTATCTGCTATTACCCTATAACGTATAACGTTATGTAGCATTACGTTATAATGTATAACGTTATATACTGTTACCATATAACGTGTAACGTTATGTAGTATTACCTTATAGCGTATAACGTTATGTAGCATTACCTTATAACGTATAAGGTTATGTATCATTACAATATAACGTATAACGTTATATACTGTTACGTTATAATGTATAACGTTATGTAGCATTACCTTATAACGTATAACGTTATGTGGCATTACCATATAACGTATAACGTTATATACTGTTACGTTATAACGTATAACGTTATGTAGCATTACCATATAATGTATAACGTTAGGTACCATTACGTTATTACGTATAACGTTATATACTGTTACCATATAACGTATAACATTATGTAGCATTACCTTATATCGTATAACGTTATATACTATTACCTTATAACGACTAACGTTATGTAGCATTACGTTATAACGAATAACGTTATTTACTATTACCTTATAAGGTATAACGTTATCAGGCATTACGTTATAACGTATAACGTTATTTGCTATTACCCTATAACGTATAACGTTATGTAGCATTACGTTATAATGTATATCGTTATATACTGTTACCATATAACGTATAACGTTATGTAGTATTACCTTATAGCGTATAACGTTATGTAGCATTACCTTATAGCGTATAACGTTATGTAGCATTACCTTATAACGTATAAGGTTATGTCTCATTACAATATAACGTATAACGTTATATACTGTTACGTTATAATGTATAACGTTATGTAGCATTACGTTATAACGTATAACGTTATTTACTATTACCTTATAAGGTATAACGTTATCAGGCATTACGTTATAACGTATAACGTTATTTGCTATTACCATATAACGTATAACGTTATGTAGCATTACGTTATAATGTATATCGTTATATACTGTTACCATATAACGTATAACGTTATGTAGTATTACCTTAGAGCGTATAACGTTATGTAGCATTACCTTATAGCGTATAACGTTATGTAGCATTACCTTATAACGTATAAGGTTATGTATCATTACAATATAACGTATAACGTTATATACTGTTACGTTATAATGTATAACGTTATGTAGCATTACCTTATAACGTATAACGTTATGTAGTATTACCATATAACGTATAACGTTATATACTGTTACGTTATAACGTATAACGTTATGTAGCATTACCTTATAGCGTATAACGTTATGTAGCATTACCTTATAACGTATAAGGTTATGTATCATTACAATATAACGTATAACGTTATATACTGTTACGTTATAACGTATAAGGTTATGTATCATTACAATATAACGTATAACGTTATATACTGTTACGTTATAATGTATAACGTTATGTAGCATTACCTTATAACGTATAACGTTATGTGGCATTACCATATAACGTATAACGTTATATACTGTTACGTTATAACGTATAACGTTATGTAGCATTACCATATAATGTATAACGTTAGGTACCATTACGTTATTACGTATAACGTTATATACTGTTACCATATAACGTATAACATTATGTAGCATTACCTTATATCGTATAACGTTATATACTATTACCTTATAACGACTAACGTTATGTAGCATTACGTTATAACGAATAACGTTATTTACTATTACCTTATAAGGTATAACGTTATCAGGCATTACGTTATAACGTATAACGTTATTTGCTATTACCCTATAACGTATAACGTTATGTAGCATTACGTTATAATGTATATCGTTATATACTGTTACCATATAACGTATAACGTTATGTAGTATTACCTTATAGCGTATAACGTTATGTAGCATTACCTTATAGCGTATAACGTTATGTAGCATTACCTTATAACGTATAAGGTTATGTCTCATTACAATATAACGTATAACGTTATATACTGTTACGTTATAATGTATAACGTTATGTAGCATTACGTTATAACGTATAACGTTATTTACTATTACCTTATAAGGTATAACGTTATCAGGCATTACGTTATAACGTATAACGTTATTTGCTATTACCATATAACGTATAACGTTATGTAGCATTACGTTATAATGTATATCGTTATATACTGTTACCATATAACGTATAACGTTATGTAGTATTACCTTAGAGCGTATAACGTTATGTAGCATTACCTTATAGCGTATAACGTTATGTAGCATTACCTTATAACGTATAAGGTTATGTATCATTACAATATAACGTATAACGTTATATACTGTTACGTTATAATGTATAACGTTATGTAGCATTACCTTATAACGTATAACGTTATGTAGTATTACCATATAACGTATAACGTTATATACTGTTACGTTATAACGTATAACGTTATGTAGCATTACCATATAACGTATAACGTTATGTAGCATTACCTTATATAGTATCAAGATATGTAGTATTACGTTATAACGTATAACGTTATATACTGTTACCATATAACGTATAATGTTATGTAGCATTACGTTATAATGTATATCGTTATATACTGTTACCATATGACGTATAACATTATGTAGCATTACCTTATATCGTATAACGTTATATACTATTACCTTATAACGTTTAACGTTATGTAGCATTACGTTATAACGTATAACGTTATTTACTATTACCTTATAAGGTATAAAGTTATGTAGCATTACCATATAACGTATAAAGTTACGTTGCATTACGTTATAACGTATAACGTCATATACTGTTACCATATAACGTATAATGTTAAGTAGCATTACGTTATAATGTATATCGTTATATACTGTTACCATATGACGTATAACGTCATGTAGCATTACCTTATAACGTATAACGTTATGTAGCATTACCTTATAACGTATAAGGTTATGTATCATTACAATATAACGTATAACGTTATATACTGTTACGTTATAATGTATAACGTCATGTTGCATTACCTTATAACGTATAACGTTATGTAGCATTACCATATAACGTATAACGTTATGTACTGTAACGTTATAACGTATAACGTTATGTAGCATTACCATATAACGTATAACGTTATGTAGCATTACGTTATAACGTATAACGTTATATACTGTTACCATATAACGTATAACGTTATGTAGCATTACCTTATATCGTATAACGTTATATACTGTTACCATATAACGTATAACGTTATGTAGCATTACCTCTTATAGTATAAAGGTATGTAGCATTACGTTACAACGTAGAACGTCATATACTGTTACCATATAACGTATAATGTTATGTAGCATTACGTTATAATGTATATCGTTATATACTGTTACCATATGACGTATAACGTCATGTAGCATTACTTTATAACGTATAACGTTATGTCGCATTACCATATAACGTATAACGTTATGTAGCATTACGTTATAATGTATATCGTTATATACTGTTACCATATAACGTATAATGTTAACTAGCATTACGTTATAATGTATATCGTTATATACTGTTACCATATGACGTATAACGTCATGTAGCATTACCTTATAACGTATAACGTTATGTAGCATTACCATATAACGTATAACGTTATGTAGAATTACGTTATAACGTATAACGTTATATACTGTTACCATATAACGTATAACGTTATGTAGCATTACCTTATATCGTATAACGTTATATACTATTACCTTATAACATTTAACGTTATGTAGTAGTACGTTTTAACGTATAACGTTATTTACTATTACCTTATAAGGTATAACGTTATCTGGCATTACGTTATAACTTAATACGTTATTTGCTATTACCCTATAACGTATAACGTTATGCAGCATTACGTTATAATGTATATCGTTATATACTGTTACCATATAACGTATAACGTTATGTAGCATTACCTTATAACGTATAACGTTATGTAGCATTACCTTATAACGTATAAGGTTATGTATCATTACAATATAACGTATAACGTTATATACTGTTACGTTATAACGTATAACGTTACATACTGTTACCATATAACGTATAACGTTATGTAGCATTACCATATAACGTATAACGTGATATACTGTAACGTTATAGCGTATAACATTATGTAGCATTACCATATAACGTATAACGTTATGTAGCATTATGTTATAACGTATAACGTTATATACTGTTACCATATAACGTATAACGTTACATACTGTTACCATATAACGTATAACGTTATGTAGCATTACCATATAACGTATAACGTTATGTAGCATTACCATATAACGTATAACGTTATGTAGCATTACCATATAACGTATAACGTTATGTAGCATTACCATATAACGTATAACGTGATATACTGTAACGTTATAGCGTATAACATTATGTAGCATTACCATATAACGTATAACGTTATGTAGCATTATGTTATAACGTATAACGTTATGTAGCATTACCATATAACGTATAACGTTATGTAGCATTACGTTATAACGTATAACGTTATATACTGTTACCATATAACGTATAACGTTATGTAGCATTACCATATAACGTATAACGTTATGTAGCATTACCTTATAACGTATAAGGTTATGTATCATTACAATATAACGTATAACGTTATATACTGTTACGTTATAATGTATAACGTTATGTTGCATTACCTTATAACGTATAACGTCATGTAGCATTACCTTATAACGTATAACGTTATGTAGCATTACCATATAACGAATAACGTTATATACAGTTACGTTATAACGTATAACGTTATATACTGTTACGTTATAACGTATAACGGTATATACTATTACGTTATAACGTATAACGGTATATACTATTACGTTATAACGTATAACGTTATATACTACTATCTTATAACGTCTTACGTTATATATTATCGCGTTATAACTTATACCGTTATATACTATCACGTTATAACGTATAACGTTATGTAGCATTACCATATAACGTATAACGTTATGTAGCATTACAATATAATGTATAACGTTATGTAGCATTACCTTATAACGTATAACGTTATATACTATTACGTTATAACGTACAACGTTATGTAGCATTACGTTATAACGTATAACCTAATATATGGTTACGCTATAACGTATAACGTTATGTAGCATTACGCTATAACGTATAACGTTATATACTATTACGTTATAACGTATAACGTTATGTACCATTACGTTATAACGTATAACGTTATATACTGTTACCATATAACGTATAACGTTATGTAGCATTACCTTATATCGTATAACGTTATATACTTTTACCTTATAACATTTAACGTTATGTAGCATTACGTTATAACGTATAACGTTATATACTGTTACCATATAGCGTATAACGTTACATACTGTTACCATATAACGTATAACGTTATGTAGCATTACCAGATAATGTATAACGTTATGTAGCATTAGCTTATAACGTATAACGTTATGTAGCATTACCATATAACGTATAACGTTATGTAGCATTACCATATAACGTATAACGTTATGTAGCATTACCTTATAACGTATAACGTTATGTAGCATTACCATATAACGTATAACGTTATGTAGCATTACGTTATAACGTATAACGTTATATACTGTTACCATATAACGTATAACGTTATGTAGCATTACCATATAACGTATAACGTTATGTAGCATTACCTTATAACGTATAAGGTTATGTATCATTACAATATAACGTATAACGTTATATACTGTTACGTTATAATGTATAACGTTATGTTGCATTACCTTATAACGTATAACGTCATGTAGCATTACCTTATAACGTATAACGTTATGTAGCATTACCATATAACGAATAACGTTATATACAGTTACGTTATAACGTATAACGTTATATACTGTTACGTTATAACGTATAACGGTATATACTATTACGTTATAACGTATAACGGTATATACTATTACGTTATAACGTATAACGTTATATACTACTATCTTATAACGTCTTACGTTATATATTATCGCGTTATAACTTATACCGTTATATACTATCACGTTATAACGTATAACGTTATGTAGCATTACCATATAACGTATAACGTTATGTAGCATTACAATATAATGTATAACGTTATGTAGCATTACCTTATAACGTATAACGTTATATACTATTACGTTATAACGTACAACGTTATGTAGCATTACGTTATAACGTATAACCTAATATATGGTTACGCTATAACGTATAACGTTATGTAGCATTACGCTATAACGTATAACGTTATATACTATTACGTTATAACGTATAACGTTACGTAACATTACGTTATAACGTATAACGTTATATGCTCTTACGTTATAACGTATAACGTTATGTAGCATTACCATATAACGTATAACGTTATGTACCATTACGTTATAACGTATAACGTTATATACTGTTACCATATAACGTATAACGTTATGTAGCATTACCTTATATCGTATAACGTTATATACTTTTACCTTATAACATTTAACGTTATGTAGCATTACGTTATAACGTATAACGTTATATACTGTTACCATATAGCGTATAACGTTACATACTGTTACCATATAACGTATAACGTTATGTAGCATTACCAGATAATGTATAACGTTATGTAGCATTAGCTTATAACGTATAACGTTATGTAGCATTACCATATAACGTATAACGTTATGTAGCATTACCATATAATGTATAACGTTGTGTAGCATTATCTTATAACGTATAACGTTATGTAGCATTACCATATGACGTATAACGTTATATACTGTTACGTTATAACGTATAACGTTATGTAGCATTACCATATAACGTATAACGTTATGTAGCATTACCTTATATAGTATAAAGTTATGTAGCATTACGTTATAACGTATAACGTTATATACTGTTACCATATGAAGTATAACGTTATGTAGCATTACCATATAATGTATAACGTTATGTAGTATTACCTTATAACGTATAACGTTATATACTGTTACCTTATGACGTATAATGTTATGTAGCATTACCATATAACGTATAACGTAATGTAGCATTACGTTATAACGTATAACTTTATATACTGATACCATATAACGTATAACGTTATGTAGCATTACCATATAACGTATAACGTTATATAATGTAACGTTATAACGTATAACGTTATGTAGCATTACCATATAATGTATAACGTTATGTAGCATTACCTTATAACGTATAACGCTATGTAGCATTACCATATAACGTATAACGTTATGTAGCATTACGTTATAACGTATAACGTTATATACTATTACGTTATAACGTATAACGTTACGTAACATTACGTTATAACGTATAACGTTATATGCTCTTACGTTATAACGTATAACGTTATGTAGCATTACCATATAACGTATAACGTTATGTACCATTACGTTATAACGTATAACGTTATATACTGTTACCATATAACGTATAACGTTATGTAGCATTACCTTATATCGTATAACGTAATATACTATTACCTTATAACATTTAACGTTATGTAGCATTACGTTATAACGTATAACGTTATTTACTATTACCTTATAAGGTATAACGTTATCTGGCATTACGTTATAACTTATTACGTTATTTGCTATTACCCTATAACGTATAACGTTATGCAGCATTACGTTATAATGTATATCGTTATATACAGTTACCATATAACGTATAACGTTATGTAGCATTACCTTATAACGTATAAGGTTATGTAGCATTACCTTATAACGTATAAGGTTATGTATCATTACAATATAACGTATAACGTTATATACTGTTTTGGTATAATGTATAACGTTATGTAGCATTACCTTATAACGTATAACGTTATGTAGCATTACCATATAACGTATAACGTTATATACTGTTACCATATAACGTATAACGTTACATACTGTTACCATATAACGTATAACGTTATGTAGCATTACCAGATAATGTATAACGTTATGTAGCATTATCTTATAACGTATAACGTTATGTAGCATTACCATATAACGTATAACGTTATGTAGCATTACCATATAATGTATAACGTTGTGTAGCATTATCTTATAACGTATAACGTTATGTAGCATTACCATATAACGTATAACGTTATATACTGTTACGTTATAACGTATAACGTTATGTAGCATTACCATATAACGTATAACGTTATGTAGCATTACCTTATATAGTATAAAGTTATGTAGCATTACGTTATAACTTATAGCGTTATATACTGTTACCATATGAAGTATAACGTTATGTAGCATTACCATATAATGTATAACGTTATGTAGCATTACCTTATAACGTATAACGTTATGTAGTATTACCATAGAACGTATAACGTTATATACTGTTACCTTATGACGTATAATGTTATGTAGCATTACCATATAACGTATAACGTAATGTAGCATTACGTTATAACGTATAACGTTATATACTGATACCATATAACGTATAACGTTATGTAGCATTACCATATAACGTATAACGTTATATAATGTAACGTTATAACGTATAACGTTATGTAGCATTACCATATAATGTATAACGTTAGGTACCATTACGTTATTACGTATAACGTTATATACTGTTACCATATAACGTATAACATTATGTAGCATTACCATATATCGTATAACGTTATATACTATTACCTTATAACGTTTAACGTTATGTAGCATTACGTTATAACGTATAACGTTATCTACTATTACCTTATAAGGTATAACGTTATCAGGCATTACGTTATAACGTATAACGTTATTTGCTATTACCCTATAACGTATAACGTTATGTAGCATTACGTTATAATGTATATCGTTATATACTGTTACCATATAACGTATAACGTTATGTAGTATTACCTTATAGCGTATAACGTTATGTAGCATTACCTTATAGCGTATAACGTTATGTAGCATTACCTTATAACGTATAAGGTTATGTCTCATTACAATATAACGTATAACGTTATATACTGTAACGTTATAATGTATAACGTTATGTAGCATTACGTTATAACGTATAACGTTATTTACTATTACCTTATAAGGTATAACGTTATCAGGCATTACGTTATAACGTAGAACGTTATTTGCTATTACCCTATAACGTATAACGTTATGTAGCATTACGTTATAATGTATATCGTTATATACTGTTACCATATAACGTATAACGTTATGTAGTATTACCTTATAGCGTATAACGTTATGTAGCATTACCTTATAACGTATAAGGTTATGTATCATTACAATATAACGTATAACGTTATATACTGTTACGTTATATTGTATAGCGTTATGTAGCATTACCTTATAACGTATAACGTTATGTAGCATTACCATATAACGTATAACGTTATATGCTGTTACGTTATAACGTATAACGTTATGTAGCATTACCATATAACGTATAACGTTATGTAGCATTACCTTATATAGTATAAAGATATGTAGCATTACGTTATAACGTATAACGTTATATACTGTTACCATATAACGTATAATGTTATGTAGCATTACGTTATAATGTATATCGTTATATACTGTTACCATATGACGTATAGCATTATGTAGCATTACCTTATATCGTATAACGTTATATACTATTACCTTATAACGTTTAACGTTATGTAGCATTACGTTATAACGTATAACGTTATTTACTATTACTTTATAAGGTATAAAGTTATGTAGCATTACCATATAACGTATAAAGTTACGTTGCATTACGTTATAACGTATAACGTCATATACTGTTACCATATAACGTATAACGTTATTTAGCATTACCATATAATGTATAACGTTATGTAGCATGACCTTATAACGTATAACGTTATGTTGCATTACCATATAACGTATAACGTTATATACTGTTACGTTATAACGTATAACGTTATGTAGCATTACTATATAACGTATAACGTTATATACTATTACCTTATAACGTTTAACGTTATGTAGCATTACGTTATAACGTATAACGTTATTTACTATTACTTTATAAGGTATAAAGTTATGTAGCATTACCATATAACGTATAAAGTTACGTTGCATTACGTTATAACGTATAACGTCATATACTGTTACCATATAACGTATAACGTTATTTAGCATTAGCATATAATGTATAACGTTATGTAGCATAACCTTGTAACGTATAACGTTATGTTGCATTACCATATAACGTATAACGTTATATACTGTTACGTTATAACGTATAACGTTATGTAGCATTACTATATAACGTATAACGTTATATACTGTTACGTTATAACGTATAACGTTATGTAGCATTACCATATAACGTATAACGTTATATACTGTAACGATATAACGTATAAAGCTATGTAGCATTACCATATAACGTATAACGTTATGTAGTCTTACGTTATAACGTATAACGTTATATACAGTTACCATATAACGTATAACGTTATGTAGCATTACCATATAACGTATAACGTTATGTAGCATTACCTTATATAGTATAAAGTTATGTAGCATTACGTTATAACGTATAACGTTACATACTGTTACCATATAACGTATAACGTTATGTAGCATTACGTTATAATGTATATCGTTATATGCTGTTACCATATGACGTATAACGTCATGTAGCATTACTTTATAACCTATAACGTTATGTAGCATTACCATATAACGTATAACGTTATATACTGTTACGTTATAACGTATAACGTTATGTAGCATTACCATATAACGTATAACGTTATGTAGCATTACCTTATATAGTATAAAGTTATGTAGCATTACGTTATAACTTATAGCGTTATATACTGTTACCATATGAAGTATAACGTTATGTAGCATTACCATATAATGTATAACGTTATGTAGCATTACCTTATAACGTATAACGTTATGTAGTATTACCATAGAACGTATAACGTTATATACTGTTACCTTATGACGTATAATGTTATGTAGCATTACCATATAACGTATAACGTAATGTAGCATTACGTTATAACGTATAACGTTATATACTGATACCATATAACGTATAACGTTATGTAGCATTACCATATAACGTATAACGTTATATAATGTAACGTTATAACGTATAACGTTATGTAGCATTACCATATAATGTATAACGTTAGGTACCATTACGTTATTACGTATAACGTTATATACTGTTACCATATAACGTATAACATTATGTAGCATTACCATATATCGTATAACGTTATATACTATTACCTTATAACGTTTAACGTTATGTAGCATTACGTTATAACGTATAACGTTATCTACTATTACCTTATAAGGTATAACGTTATCAGGCATTACGTTATAACGTATAACGTTATTTGCTATTACCCTATAACGTATAACGTTATGTAGCATTACGTTATAATGTATATCGTTATATACTGTTACCATATAACGTATAACGTTATGTAGTATTACCTTATAGCGTATAACGTTATGTAGCATTACCTTATAGCGTATAACGTTATGTAGCATTACCTTATAACGTATAAGGTTATGTCTCATTACAATATAACGTATAACGTTATATACTGTAACGTTATAATGTATAACGTTATGTAGCATTACGTTATAACGTATAACGTTATTTACTATTACCTTATAAGGTATAACGTTATCAGGCATTACGTTATAACGTAGAACGTTATTTGCTATTACCCTATAACGTATAACGTTATGTAGCATTACGTTATAATGTATATCGTTATATACTGTTACCATATAACGTATAACGTTATGTAGTATTACCTTATAGCGTATAACGTTATGTAGCATTACCTTATAACGTATAAGGTTATGTATCATTACAATATAACGTATAACGTTATATACTGTTACGTTATATTGTATAGCGTTATGTAGCATTACCTTATAACGTATAACGTTATGTAGCATTACCATATAACGTATAACGTTATATGCTGTTACGTTATAACGTATAACGTTATGTAGCATTACCATATAACGTATAACGTTATGTAGCATTACCTTATATAGTATAAAGATATGTAGCATTACGTTATAACGTATAACGTTATATACTGTTACCATATAACGTATAATGTTATGTAGCATTACGTTATAATGTATATCGTTATATACTGTTACCATATGACGTATAGCATTATGTAGCATTACCTTATATCGTATAACGTTATATACTATTACCTTATAACGTTTAACGTTATGTAGCATTACGTTATAACGTATAACGTTATTTACTATTACTTTATAAGGTATAAAGTTATGTAGCATTACCATATAACGTATAAAGTTACGTTGCATTACGTTATAACGTATAACGTCATATACTGTTACCATATAACGTATAACGTTATTTAGCATTACCATATAATGTATAACGTTATGTAGCATGACCTTATAACGTATAACGTTATGTTGCATTACCATATAACGTATAACGTTATATACTGTTACGTTATAACGTATAACGTTATGTAGCATTACTATATAACGTATAACGTTATATACTATTACCTTATAACGTTTAACGTTATGTAGCATTACGTTATAACGTATAACGTTATTTACTATTACTTTATAAGGTATAAAGTTATGTAGCATTACCATATAACGTATAAAGTTACGTTGCATTACGTTATAACGTATAACGTCATATACTGTTACCATATAACGTATAACGTTATTTAGCATTAGCATATAATGTATAACGTTATGTAGCATAACCTTGTAACGTATAACGTTATGTTGCATTACCATATAACGTATAACGTTATATACTGTTACGTTATAACGTATAACGTTATGTAGCATTACTATATAACGTATAACGTTATATACTGTTACGTTATAACGTATAACGTTATGTAGCATTACCATATAACGTATAACGTTATATACTGTAACGATATAACGTATAAAGCTATGTAGCATTACCATATAACGTATAACGTTATGTAGTCTTACGTTATAACGTATAACGTTATATACAGTTACCATATAACGTATAACGTTATGTAGCATTACCATATAACGTATAACGTTATGTAGCATTACCTTATATAGTATAAAGTTATGTAGCATTACGTTATAACGTATAACGTTACATACTGTTACCATATAACGTATAACGTTATGTAGCATTACGTTATAATGTATATCGTTATATGCTGTTACCATATGACGTATAACGTCATGTAGCATTACTTTATAACCTATAACGTTATGTAGCATTACCATATAACGTATAACGTTATATACTGTAACGTTATAACGTATAACGTTATGTAGCATTACCATATAACGTATAACGTTATGTACCATTACGTTATAACGTATAACGTTACATACTGTTACCATATAACGTATAACGTTATGTAGCATTACCTTATATCGTATAACGTTATATACTATTACCTTATAACGTTTAACGTTATGTAGCATTACGCTATAGCGTATAACCTGATATACTGTAACGTAATAGCGTGTAACGTTATGTAGCATTGCCATATAACGTATAACGTTATGTAGCACTACGTTATAACGTACAACGTTATATACTGTTACCATATAACGTATAATGTTATGTAGCATTACGTTACAATGTATTTCGTTATATACTGTTACCATATAACGTATAACGTTATGTAGCATTACCATATAACGTATAACGTTATGTAGCATTCCGTTATAACGTATACCGTTACATACTGTTACCATATAACGTATAACGTTATGTAGCATTACGTTATAACGTATATCGTTATATACTGTTACCATATGACGTATAACGTCATGTAGCATTACTTTATAACGTATAACGTTATGTAGCATTATCATATAACGTATAACGTTATATACTGTTAACATATAAAGTATAACGTTATGTAGCATTACCATATAATGTATAACGGTATGTAGCATTACCTTATAACGTATAACGTTATGTAGCATTACCATATAACGTATAACGTTATATACTGTTACCTTATAACGTATAACGTTCTGTAGCATTACCATATAACGTATAAAGTTATGTAGCATTACCATATAACGTATAAAGTTATGTAGCATTACGTGATAACGTATAACGTTACATACTGTTACCATATAACGTATAATGTTATGTAGCATTACGTTATAATGTATATCGTTGTATACTGTTACCATATGACGTATAACGTCATGCAGCATTACCTTATAACGTATAACGTTATGTAGCATTACCTTATACCGTATAACATTATATACTATTACCTTATAACGTTTAACGTTATGTAGCATTACGTTATAACGTATAACGTTATTTACTATTACCTTATAAGGTATAACGTTATCTGGCATTACGTTATAACGTATAACGTTATGTAGCATTACGTTATAATGTATGTCGTTATATACTGTTACCATATAACGTACAATGTTATGTAGCATTATGTTATAATGTATATCGTTATATACTGTTACCATATGACGTATAACGTCATGTAGCATTACCTTATAACGTATAACGTTATGTAGCATTACCTTATAACGTATAACGTTATATACTGTTACCATAAAAAGTATAACGTTATGTAGCATTACCATATAATGTATATCGTTATGTAGTATTACCTTATAACGTATAACGTTATGTAGCATTACCATATAACGTATAACGTTATATACTGCTACCTTACAACGTATATCGTTATGTAGCATTACCATATAACGTATAACGTTATGTAGCATTACCTTATAACGTATAACGTTATATACTGATACTATATAACGTATAACGTTATGTAGCATTACCATATATCGTATAACGTTATACACTATTACCTTATAACGTTTAACGTTATGTAGCATTACGTTGTAACGTATAACGTTATTTACTATTACCTTATAAGGTATAACGCTATCTGGCATTACGTTATAACGTATAACGTTATTTGCTATTACCCTATAACGTATAACGTTATTTAGCATTACGTTATAATGTATATCGTTATATGCTGTTACCATATAACGTATAACGTTATGTAGCATTACCTTATAACGTATAACGTTATGTAGCATTTCCTTATAACTTATAAGGTTATGTATCATTACAATATAACGTATAACGTTATATACTGTTACGTTATAATGTATAACGTTATGTAGCATTACCTTATAACGTATAACGTTATGTAGCATTACCATATAACGTATAACGTTATATACTGTTACGTTATAACGTATAACGTTATGTAGCATTACCATATAACGTATAACGTTATGTTGCATTCCGTTATAACGTATAACGTTATATACTGTTACCACATAACGTATAATGTTATGTAGCATTACGTTATAATGTATATCGTTATATACTGTTACCATATGACGTATAACGTCATGTAGCATTACCTTATAACGTATAACGTTATGTAGCATTACCTTATATCGTAAAACGTTATGTAGCATTACGTTAGAATATATATCGTTATATACTGTTACCATATAACGTATAACGTTATGTAGAATTACCATATAACGTATAACGTTATGTAGCATTACCATATAACGTATAGCGTGATATACTGTAACGTTATAGCGTATAACGTTATGTAGCATTACCATATAACGTATAACGTTATGTTGCATTCCGTTATAACGTATAACGTTATATACTGTTACCACATAACGTATAATGTTATGTAGCATTACGTTATAATGTATATCGTTATATACTGTTACCATATGACGTATAACGTCATGTAGCATTACCTTATAACGTATAACGTTATGTAGCATTACCTTATATCGTATAACGTTATGTAGCATTACGTTAGAATATATATCGTTATATACTGTTACCATATAACGTATAACGTTATGTAGCATTACCATATAACGTATAACGTTATATACTGTTACGTTATAACGTATAACGTTATGTAGCATTACCATATAACGTGTAACGTTATATACTGTTACGATATAACGTATAACGTTATATACTGTTACGATATAACGTATAACGTTATGTAGCATTACCATATAACGTATAACGTTATGTAGCATTACGTTATAACGTATAACGTTATATACTGTTACCATATAACGTATAATGTTATGTGGCATTACGTTATAACGTATAACGTTACATACTGTTACCATATAACGTATAACGTTATGTAGCATTACGTTACAATGTATATCGTTATATACTGTTACCATATGACGTATAACGTCATGTAGCATTACTTTATAACGTATAACGTTATGTAGCATTACCTTATAACGTATAACGTTATATACTGATACTATATAACGTATAACGTTATGTAGCATTACCATATAACGTATAACGTTTTATACTGTAACGTTATAACGTATAACGTTATGTAGCATTACCATATAACGTATAACGTTATGTACCATTACGTTATAACGTATAACGTTATATACTGTTACCATAAAAAGTATAACGTTATGTAGCATTACCATATAATGTATATCGTTATGTAGCATTACCTTATAACGTATAACGTTATGTAGCATTACCTTATATCGTATAACGTTATGTAGCATTACGTTAGAATATATATCGTTATATACTGTTACCATATAACGTATAACGTTATGTAGCATTACCATATAACGTATATCGTTATATACTGTTACGTTATAACGTATAACGTTATGTAGCATTACCATATAACGTGTAACGTTATATACTGTTACGATATAACGTATAACGTTATATACTGTTACGATATAACGTATAACGTTATATACTATTACCTTATAACATTTAACGTTATGTAGCATTACGTTATAACGTATAACGTTATTTACTATTACCTTATAAGGTATAACGTTATCTGGCATTACGTTATAACTTATTACGTTATTTGCTATTACCCTATAACGTTATGCAGCATTACGTTATAATGTATATCGTTATATACAGTTACCATATAACGTATAACGTTATGTAGCATTACCTTATAACGTATAAGGTTATGTAGCATTACCTTATAACGTATAAGGTTATGTATCATTACAATATATCGTATAACGTTATATACTGTTACGTTATAATGTATAACGTTATGTAGCATTACCTTATAACGTATAACGTTATGTAGCATTACCATATAACGTATAACGTTATATACTGTTACCATATAACGTATAACGTTACATACTGTTACCATATAACGTATAACGTTATGTAGCATTACCAGATAATGTATAACGTTATGTAGCATTATCTTATAACGTATAACGTTATGTAGCATTACCATATAACGTATAACGTTATGTAGCATTACCATATAATGTATAACGTTGTGTAGCATTATCTTATAACGTATAACGTTATGTAGCATTACCATATGACGTATAACGTTATATACTGTTACGTTATAACGTATAACGTTATGTAGCATTACCATATAACGTATAACGTTATGTAGCATTTCCTTATATAGTATAAAGATATGTAGCATTACGTTATAACTTATAACGTTATATACTGTTACCATATGAAGTATAACGTTATGTAGCATTACCATATAATGTATAACGTTATGTAGCATTACCTTATAACGTATACCGTTATGTAGTATTACCATAGAACGTATAACGTTATATACTGTTACCTTATGACGTATAATGTTATGTAGCATTACCATATAACGTATAACGTAATGTAGCATTACGTTATAACGTATAACGTTATATACTGATACCATATAACGTATAACGTTATGTAGCATTACCATATAACGTATAACGTTATATAATGTAACGTTATAACGTATAACGTTATGTAGCATTACCATATAATGTATAACGTTAGGTACCATTACGTTATTACGTATAACGTTATATACTGTTACCATATAACGTATAACATTATGTAGCATTACCTTATATCGTATAACGTTATATACTATTACCTTATAACGTTTAACGTGATGTAGCATTACGTTATAACGTATAACGTTATCTACTATTACCTTATAAGGTATAACGTTATCAGGCATTACGTTATAACGTATAACGTTATTTGCCATTACCCTATAACGTATAACGTTATGTAGCATTACGTTATAATGTATATCGTTATATACTGTTACCATATAACGTATAACGTTATGTAGTATTACCTTATAGCGTATAACGTTATGTAGCATTACCTTATAGCGTATAACGTTATGTAGCATTACCTTATAACGTATAAGGTTATGTCTCATTACAATATAACGTATAACGTTATATACTGTAACGTTATAATGTATAACGTTATGTAGCATTACGTTATAACGTATAACGTTATTTACTATTACCTTATAAGGTATAACGTTATCAGGCATTACGTTATAACGTATAACGTTATTTGCTATTACCCTATAACGCATAACGTTATGTAGCATTACGTTATAATGTATATCGTTATATACTGTTACCATATAACGTATAACGTTATGTAGTATTACCTTATAGCGTATAACGTTATGTAGCATTACCTTATAACGTACAAGGTTATGTATCATTACAATATAACGTATAACGTTATATACTGTTACGTTATAATGTATAGCGTTATGTAGCATTACCTTATAACGTATAACGTTATGTAGCATTACCATATAACGTATAACGTTATATACTGTTACGTTATAACGTATAACGTTATGTAGCATTACCATATAACGTATAACGTTATGTAGCATTACCTTATATAGTATAAAGATATGTAGCATTACGTTATAACGTATAACGTTATATACTGTTACCATATAACGTATAATGTTATGTAGCATTACGCTATAATGTATATCGTTATATACTGTTACCATATGACGTATAGCATTATGTAGCATTACCTTATATCGTATAACGTTATATACTATTACCTTATAACGTTTAACGTTATGTAGCATTACGTTATAACGTATAACGTTATTTACTATTACTTTATAAGGTATAAAGTTATGTAGCATTACCATATAACGTATAAAGTTACGTTGCATTACGTTATAACGTATAACGTCATATACTGTTACCATATAACGTATAACGATATTTAGCATTACCATATAATGTATAACGTTATGTAGCATAACCTTATAACGTATAACGTTATGTTGCATTACCATATAACGTATAACGTTATATACTGTTACGTTATAACGTATAACGTTATGTAGCATTACTATATAACGTATAACGTTATATACTATTACCTTATAAGGTTTAACGTTATGTAGCATTACGTTATAACGTATAACGTTATTTACTATTACTTTATAAGGTATAAAGTTATGTAGCATTACCATATAACGTATAAAGTTACGTTGCATTACGTTATAACGTATAACGTCATATACTGTTACCATATAACGTATAACGTTATTTAGCATTAGCATATAATGTATAACGTTATGTAGCTTAACCTTATAACGTATAACGTTATGTTGCATTACCATATAACGTATAACGTTATATACTGTTACGTTATAACGTATAACGTTATGTAGCATTACTATATAACGTATAACGTTATATACTGTTACGTTATAACGTATAACGTTATGTAGCATTACCATATAACGTATAACGTTATATACTGTAACGATATAACGTATAAAGCTATGTAGCATTACCATATAACGTATAACGTTATGTAGTCTTACGTTATAACGTATAACGTTATATACAGTTACCATATAACGTATAACGTTATGTAGCATTACCATATAACGTATAACGTTATGTAGCATTACCTTATATAGTATAAAGTTATGTAGCATTACGTTATAACGTATAACGTTACATACTGTTACCATATAACGTATAACGTTATGTAGCATTACGTTATAATGTATATCGTTATATGCTGTTAACATATGACGTATAACGTCATGTAGCATTACTTTATAACCTATAACGTTATGTAGCATTACCATATAACGTATAACGTGATATACTGTAACGTTATAGCTTATAACGTTATGTAGCATTACAATATAACGTATAACGTTATGTAGCATTCCGTTATAACGTATAACGATATATACTGTTAGCATATAACGTATAATGTTATGTAGCATTACGTTATAATTTATATCGTTATATACTGTTACCATATGACGTATAATGCCATGTATCATTACCTTATAACGTATAAAGTTAAGTAAGTTAACGTATAACGTTATATACTGTTACCATATAAAGTATAACGTTATGTAGCATTACCATATAACGTATAACGTCATGTAGCATTACGTTATAACGTATAACGTTATATACTGATACCATATAACGTATAACGTTATGTAGCATTACCATATAACGTATAACGTTATATACTGTAACGTTATAACGTATAACGTTATGTAGCATTACCATATAACGTATAACGTTATGTACCATTACGTTATAACGTATAACGTTACACACTGTAACCATATAACGTATAACGTTATGTAGCATTACCTTATATCGTATAACGTTATATACTATTACCTTATAACGTTTAACGTTATGTAGCATTACGCTATAGCGTATAACCTGATATACTGTAACGTTATAGCGTATAACGTTATGTAGCATTGCCATATAACGTATAACGTTATGTAGCACTACGTTATAACGTACAACGTTATATACTGTTACCATATAACGTATAATGTTATGTAGCATTACGTTATAATGTATATCGTTATATACTGTTACCATATAACGTATAACATTATGTAGCATTACCTTATATCGTATAACGTTATATACTATTACCTTATAACGTTTAACGTTATGTAGCATTACTTTATAACGTATAACGTTATGTAGCCTTACCATATAACGTATAACGTGATATACTGTAACGTTATAGCGTATAACGTTATGTAGCATTACCATATAACGTATAACGTTATGTAGCATTCCGTTATAACGTATAACGTTATATACTGTTACCATATAACGTATAATGTTATGTAGCATTACGTTAGAGTGTATATCGTTATATACTGTTACCTTATGACGTATAACGTCATGTAGCATTACCTGATAACGTATAACGTTATGTAGCATTACCTTATATCGTATAACGTTATGTAGCATTACGTTACAATATATATCGTTATATACTGTTACCATATAACGTATAACGTTATGTAGCATTACCATATAACGTATAACGTTATATACTGTTACGTTATAACGTATAACGTTATGTAGCATTACCATATAATGTATAACGTTAGGTACCATTACGTTATTACGTATAACGTTATATACTGTTACCATATAACGTATAACATTATGTAGCATTACGTTATAATGTATATCGTTATATACTGTTACCATATAACGTATAACGTTATGTAGCATTACCATATAACGTATAACGTTATATACTGTTACGTTATAACGTATAACGTTATGTAGCATTACCATATAACGTGTAACGTTATATACTGTTACGATATAACGTATAACGTTATATACTGTTACGATATAACGTATAACGTTATGTAGCATTACCATATAACGTATAACGTTATGTAGCATTACGTTATAACGTATAACGTTATATACTGTTACCATATAACGTATAATGTTATGTGGCATTACGTTATAACGTATAACGTTACATACTGTTACCATATAACGTATAACGTTATGTAGCATTACGTTATAATGTATATCGTTATATACTCTCACCATATGACGTATAACGTCATGTAGCATTACTTTATAACGTATAACGTTATGTAGCATTACCTTATAACGTATAACGTTATATACTGATACTATATAACGTATAACGTTATGTAGCATTACCATATAACGTATAACGTTATATACTGTAACGTTATAACGTATAACGTTATGTAGCATTACCATATAACGTATAACGTTATGTACCATTACGTTATAACGTATAACGTTATATACTGTTACCATAAAAAGTATAACGTTATGTAGCATTACCATATAATGTATATCGTTATGTAGCATTACCTTATAACGTATAACGTTATGTAGCATTACCATATAACGTATAACGTTATATACTGTTACCTTACAACGTATATCGTTATGTAGCATTACCATATAACGTATAACGTTATGTAGCATTACCTTATAACATATAACGTTATATACTGATACTATATAACGTATAACGTTATGTAGCATTACCATATATCGTATAACGTTATATACTATTACCTTATAACGTTTAACGTTATGTAGCATTACGTTATAACGTATAACGTTATTTACTATTACCTTATAACGTATAACGTTATGTTGCATTCCGTTATAACGTATAACGTTATATACTGTTACCACATAACGTATAATGTTATGTAGCATTACGTTATAATGTATATCGTTATATACTGTTACCATATGACGTATAACGTCATGTAGCATTACCTTATAACGTATAACGTTATGTAGCATTACCTTATATCGTATAACGTTATGTAGCATTACGTTAGAATATATATCGTTATATACTGTTACCATATAACGTATAACGTTATGTAGCATTACCATATAACGTATAACGTTATATACTGTTACGTTATAACGTATAACGTTATGTAGCATTACCATATAACGTGTAACGTTATATACTGTTACGATATAACGTATAACGTTATATACTGTTACGATATAACGTATAACGTTATGTAGCATTACCATATAACGTATAACGTTATGTAGCATTACCTTATATAGTATAAAGTTATGTAGCATTACGTTATAACGTATAACGTTACATACTGTTACCATATAACGTATAACGTTATGTAGCATTACGTTATAATGTATATCGTTATATACTGTTACCATATGACGTATAGCGTCATGTAGCATTACTTTATAACGTATAACGTTATGTAGCATTACCAAATAACGTATAGCGTGATATACTGTAACGTTATAGCGTATAACGTTATGTAGCATTACCATATAACGTATAACGTTATGTTGCATTCCGTTATAACGTATAACGTTATATACTGTTACCACATAACGTATAATGTTATGTAGCATTACGTTATAATGTATATCGTTATATACTGTTACCATATGACGCATAACGTCATGTAGCATTACCTTATAACGTATAACGTTATGTAGCATTACCTTATATCGTATAACGTTATGTGGCATTACGTTAGAATATATATCGTTATATACTGTTACCATATAACGTATAACGTTATGTAGCTTTACCATATAACGTATAACGTTATATACTGTTACGTTATAACGTATAACGTTATGTAGCATTACCATATAACGTGTAACGTTATATACTGTTACGATATAACGTATAACGTTATATACTGTTACGATATAACGTATAACGTTATGTAGCATTACCATATAACGTATAACGTTATGTAGCATTACGTTATAACGTATAACGTTATATACTGTTACCATATAACGTATAATGTTATGTGGCATTACGTTATAACGTATAACGTTACATACTGCTACCATATAACGTATAACGTTATGTAGCATTACGTTATAAGGTATATCGTTATATACTGTTACCATATGACGTATAACGTCATGTAGCATTACTTTATAACGTATAACGTTATGTAGCATTACCTTATAACGTATAACGTTATATACTGATACTATATAACGTATAACGTTATGTAGCATTACCATATAACGTATAACGTTATATACTGTTACCACATAACGTATAATGTTATGTAGCATTACGTTATAATGTATATCGTTATATACTGTTACCATATGACGTATAACGTCATGTAGCATTACCTTATAACGTATAACATTATGTAGCATTACCTTATATCGTATAACGTTATGTAGCATTACGTTAGAATATATATCGTTATATACTGTTACCATATAACGTATAACGTTATGTAGCATTACCATATAACGTATAACGTTATATACTGTTACGTTATAACGTATAACGTTATGTAGCATTACCATATAACGTGTAACGTTATATACTGTTACGATATAACGTATAACGTTATATACTGTTACGATATAACGTATAACGTTATGTAGCATTACCATATAACGTATAACGTTATGTAGCATTACCTTATATAGTATAAAGTTATGTAGCATTACGTTATAACGTATAACGTTACATACTGTTACCATATAACGTATAACGTTATGTAGCATTACGTTATAATGTATATCGTTATATACTGTTACCATATGACGTATAGCGTCATGTAGCATTACTTTATAACGTATAACGTTATGTAGCATTACCATATAACGTATAGCGTGATATACTGTAACGTTATAGCGTATAACGTTATGTAGCATTACCATATAGCGTATAACGTTATGTTGCATTCCGTTATAACGTATAACGTTATATACTGTTACCACATAACGTATAATGTTATGTAGCATTGCGTTATAATGTATATCGTTATATACTGTTACCATATGACGTATAACCTCATGTAGCATTACCTTATAACGTATAACGTTATGTAGCATTACCTTATATCGTATAACGTTATGTAGCATTACGTTACAATATATATCGTTATATACTGTTACCATATAACGTATAACGTTATATACTGTTACCATATAACGTATAACGTTATGTAGCATTACCATATAACGTATAACGTTATATACTGTTACGTTATAACGTATAACGTTATGTAGCATTACCATATAACGTGTAACGTTATATACTGTTACGATATAACGTATAACGTTATATACTGTTACGATATAACGTATAACGTTATGTAGCATTACCATATAACGAATAACGTTATGTAGCATTACGTTATAACGTATAACGTTATATACTGTTACCATATAACGTATAATGTTATGTGGCATTACGTTATAACGTATAACGTTACATACTGTTACCATATAACGTATAACGTTATGTAGCATTACGTTATAATGTATATCGTTATATACTGTTACCATATGACGTATAACGTCATGTAGCATTACTTTATAACGTATAACGTTATGTAGCATTACCTTATAACGTATAACGTTATATACTGGTACTATATAACGTATAACGTTATGTAGCATTACCATATAACGTATAACGTTATATACTGTAACGTTATAACGTATAACGTTATGTAGCATTACCATATAACGTATAACGTTATGTACCATTACGTTATAACGTATAACGTTATATACTGTTACCATAAAAAGTATAACGTTATGTAGCATTACCATATAATGTATATCGTTATGTAGCATTACCTTATAACGTATAACGTTATGTAGCATTACCATATAACGTATAACGTTATGTAGCATTACCTTATAACGTATAACGTTATATACTGATACTATATAACGTATAACGTTATGTAGCATTACCATATATCGTATAACGTTATATACTATTACCTTATAACGTTTAACGTTATGTAGCATTACGTTATAACGTATAACGTTATTTACTATTACCTTATAAGGTATAACGCTATCTGGCATTACGTTATAACGTATAACGTTATTTGCTATTACCCTATAACGTATAACGTTATTTAGCATTACGTTATAATGTATATCGTTATATGCTGTTACCATATAACGTATAACGTTATGTAGCATTACCTTATAACGTATAACGTTATGTAGCATTACCATATAACGTATAATGTTATATACTGTTACGTTATAACGTATAACGTTATATACTGTTACCATATAACGTATAACGTTATGTAGCATTACCATATAACGTATAGCGTGATATACTGTAACGTTATAGCGTATAACGTTATGTAGCATTATCATATAACGTATAACGTTATGTTGCATTCCGTTATAACGTATAACGTTATATACTGTTACCATATAACGTATAATGTTATGTAGCATTACGTTATAATGTATATCGTTATATACTGTTACCATATGACGTATAACGTTATGTAGCATTACGTTACAATATATATCGTTATATACTGTTACCATATAACGTATAACGTTATGTAGCATTACCATATAACGTATAACGTTATATACTGTTACGTTATAACGTATAACGTTATGTAGCATTACCATATAACGTATAACGTTATATACTGTTACGATATAACTTATAACGCTATGTAGCATTACCATATAACGTATAACGTTATGTAGCATTACGTTATAACGTATAACGTTATATACTGTTACCATATAACGTATAATGTTATGTGGCATTACGTTATAACCTATAACGTTACATACTGTTACCATATAACGTATAACGTTATGTAGCATTACGTTATAATGTATATCGTTATATACTGTTACCATATGACGTATAACGTCATGTAACATTACTTTATAACGTATAACGTTATGTAGCATTACCATATAACGTATAACGTGATATACTGTAACGTTATAGCGTATAACGTTATGTAGCATTACCATATAACGTATAACGTTATGTAGCATTCCGTTATAACGTATAACGTTATATACTGTTACCATATAACGTATAATGTTATGTAGCATTACGTTATAATGTATATCGTTATATACTGTTACCATATGACGTATAACGTCATGTAGCATTACCTTATAACGTATAACGTTATGTAGCATTACCATATAACGTGTAACGTTATATACTGTTACGATATAACGTATAACGTTATATACTGTTACGATATAACGTATAACGTTATGTAGCATTACCATATAACGAATAACGTTATGTAGCATTACGTTATAACGTATAACGTTATATACTGTTACCATATAACGTATAATGTTATGTGGCATTACGTTATAACGTATAACGTTACATACTGTTACCATATAACGTATAACGTTATGTAGCATTACGTTATAATGTATATCGTTATATACTGTTACCATATGACGTATAACGTCATGTAGCATTACTTTATAACGTATAACGTTATGTAGCATTACCTTATAACGTATAACGTTATATACTGGTACTATATAACGTATAACGTTATGTAGCATTACCATATAACGTATAACGTTATATACTGTAACGTTATAACGTATAACGTTATGTAGCATTACCATATAACGTATAACGTTATGTACCATTACGTTATAACGTATAACGTTATATACTGTTACCATAAAAAGTATAACGTTATGTAGCATTACCATATAATGTATATCGTTATGTAGCATTACCTTATAACGTATAACGTTATGTAGCATTACCATATAACGTATAACGTTATGTAGCATTACCTTATAACGTATAACGTTATATACTGATACTATATAACGTATAACGTTATGTAGCATTACCATATATCGTATAACGTTATATACTATTACCTTATAACGTTTAACGTTATGTAGCATTACGTTATAACGTATAACGTTATTTACTATTACCTTATAAGGTATAACGCTATCTGGCATTACGTTATAACGTATAACGTTATTTGCTATTACCCTATAACGTATAACGTTATTTAGCATTACGTTATAATGTATATCGTTATATGCTGTTACCATATAACGTATAACGTTATGTAGCATTACCTTATAACGTATAACGTTATGTAGCATTACCATATAACGTATAATGTTATATACTGTTACGTTATAACGTATAACGTTATATACTGTTACCATATAACGTATAACGTTATGTAGCATTACCATATAACGTATAGCGTGATATACTGTAACGTTATAGCGTATAACGTTATGTAGCATTATCATATAACGTATAACGTTATGTTGCATTCCGTTATAACGTATAACGTTATATACTGTTACCATATAACGTATAATGTTATGTAGCATTACGTTATAATGTATATCGTTATATACTGTTACCATATGACGTATAACGTTATGTAGCATTACGTTACAATATATATCGTTATATACTGTTACCATATAACGTATAACGTTATGTAGCATTACCATATAACGTATAACGTTATATACTGTTACGTTATAACGTATAACGTTATGTAGCATTACCATATAACGTATAACGTTATATACTGTTACGATATAACTTATAACGTTATGTAGCATTACCATATAACGTATAACGTTATGTAGCATTACGTTATAACGTATAACGTTATATACTGTTACCATATAACGTATAATGTTATGTGGCATTACGTTATAACCTATAACGTTACATACTGTTACCATATAACGTATAACGTTATGTAGCATTACGTTATAATGTATATCGTTATATACTGTTACCATATGACGTATAACGTCATGTAACATTACTTTATAACGTATAACGTTATGTAGCATTACCATATAACGTATAACGTGATATACTGTAACGTTATAGCGTATAACGTTATGTAGCATTACCATATAACGTATAACGTTATGTAGCATTCCGTTATAACGTATAACGTTATATACTGTTACCATATAACGTATAATGTTATGTAGCATTACGTTATAATGTATATCGTTATATACTGTTACCATATGACGTATAACGTCATGTAGCATTACCTTATAACGTATAACGTTATGTAGCATTACCTTATATCGTATAACGTTATGTAGCATTACGTTACAATATATATCGTTATATACTGTTACCATATAACGTATAACGTTATATACTGTTACCATATAACGTATAACGTTATGTAGCATTACCATATAACGTATAACGTTATATACTGTTACGTTATAACGTATAACGTTATGTAGCATTACCATATAACGTATAACGTTATATACTGTTACGATATGACGTATATCGTTATGTAGCTTTACCATATAACGTATAACGTTATGTAGCATTACGTTATAACGTATAAAGCTATACATTATTTCGTTATAACGCATAATGTTATATAGAATTATCTTATAACGTATAACTTTATGTAGCAATACGTTATAACGACAACTTGGGCATCGTTTACGACTTTGCCAATACAGTTTTCCTTCGCTGCATCATCTTGATGGTAAGTCAGTTGTTACATATCGGTCCGAAGCAATAGTTGGTTGTTCGTAATAATTGATCAGAATTCCACGGCATCTTAGGCAATCATCATCCGAGCTTATATCGCGCATCAAAATGCATCAATCAGAAGTCGAATTTGTAATTGCGAATCGCGAACCGTTACTAATATTAATCTCGTACCGCCAATATAACAATGGCGAGTTCTACACATCGTGTACACACAGAATATATTATAATGAATATCTATTATTAAATATATCTGAGTGATTTTTCTATCACGACCTATCTCGACGTACCTATCACGACCCAACCACCTCAGTACCAATAATTAACAATATTTAAGCATCTAATTAATAACAATTAAACTATTAATTAATAGCAATGGAAACATTTGTGAATAACATTTAAAACATTAATTTATTACAATCAAATCAATCATTCTTCGAGGTACCAATAAGTCTCTCGCTAATAGCCTAATAGATCGTTTGATAGATCTAACGAAGAAATACCTAATCGCGATTACAGCCAATTAATTCATATTATTCGCTACATAATTAATATCAGTATCACGATGCAGGCGGTATTGAAGAAAAAGAGCCATTTTATGTTACAACTATAACGAGTAAATGTCAAAAGATCGTTACCGTTTGATTGACATCTCGACACTTTTTCAAGGTATATAAGGAACACGGAAATCGCGCGCGAGCTCTTTTGTGCCTGAACTGCCGGAGAGTGAACATCGAAGATGAACTTAAATATAAGGCAAATAAACAAAAAATATTAACAGTAACATTGAACTAGTAATTTATAACGTCTAAACCGTTAATTTACAACACTTAAGCTATTAATTTTTAACATTTAAGCTATTAATTTATAACATTTCAGCTATTAATTTATAACATTTAAGCTATTAATTTACAACATTTAAGCTATTAATTTACAACATTTGAGCTATTAATTTATAGCATTTAAACTGTTATTTTATACATTTAAGCCATTAATTTCTAACATTTAATATAACAATTATATCATCTAAGCCATTAATTTATAACATGTAAGCCATTCATCTAAAACAATTACTCCATTAATTCTTAACACCTATACCAAAAATTTATAACCATATCCTTCCATTAATTCAAAGTAATTATGCTCTTAATTTATAGCAGTTGTACCATTAATTGGAAGCAACTCTGATTCATTGATTTAAATGAATACCATCAATTCGTTGTGAGTAAATTAATTATTTATTTTGTTTTATTTAATATTTACGAAATCTTTCAAGTCCCCGCAGTGCTATTGTATTTCTATATAGTATTATTTTTTAATTTTAAATTCTAAAGTATTTAATTTCTTATTTCACTGTTTCATATAAAACCAATAGTAACGCAGAGTGTACCAATTAAGTATCTATGGATGGAATGTAATTTTCCATGTCTGCTCAAAACCAAGGATACAGCACCGTATTCATGGAATCAAGGAAGCAAGTGCAATTTATTCGAAGGCAGCGACAACTCACCATTCATCCATACGCACTACAATTGGTATCTTGCATGGTTTAGTTTCTTCGATGATAAGTTGAATATTCAAGTATGATTATGCAGAACCACATACTACAGCTATTTTAATTAATAAATTTCAATAAACGCTACTTCTTTGTTATAAAATAATTTTACCTCTCTGCTACCAATGCTTAAAAACTGTTTATGTAAATGGGACCCGAGCGTAGTTACCTCCTCGTGGTGGGTCCTGCTAATTGGTATCGTTTTCCAAAAATTGATCAATTGATTAATCTTTGGAAAACGATCTCAAGCTAAGAACTACACACCAGTCCAGTTAGGGTAACCAAAAGCCGCGAACAGAATTGTGGATGAACCATACTGGACTGCAAAGTTGGACACCGTTGGACAACGTTGGACATCGATGGACTACGTTCTACAGAGTTGGGATGCTTTGGACAGAGTTGGAATGCCTCGTACAGAGTTTCAATGCTTTGGACTGAGTTGGAATGCGTTCTACAGGGTTGGACTGCCTTCGACAGAGTTGGAATGCTGTGGACAGAGTGGGAATGCTGTGGACAGAGTTGGAATGCTGTGGACAGAGTTGGAATGCTGTGGACAGAGTTGGAATGCTGTGGACAGAGTTGGAATGCTTTGTACAGAGTTGGAATGCTTTCGACAGAGTAGGAATGCTGTGTACAGAGTTAGAAACCGTTCTACAGAGTTTGGATGCATTGGAGAGAGTTGGAATGCTGTGTACAGAGTTAGAATGCTTTCGACAGAGTTCAAATACTTTCTACAGTTTTGGAATGCTTACTACAGTGTTGGAATGCTTTCTTCAGTGTTGGAATGCTTTCTACAGGGTTGGAATGCTTTCTAAAGTGTGGGAATGCTTTCTGGCGTGTGGGTATGCTTTCTAGAGTGTTGGCATGCTTTTTAGAGGGTTCGAACGCTTTCTAGAGGGTTGGAATGCTTTCGATAGAGTTGGAATACCATTGTACACGGTTGAAATGATCTCTGCAGGGTTGGAATGCCTTCGAGAGAGACGGAATACCTTTGTACAGGGTTGGAATGCTTTCTACAGTGTTGGAATGCTTTCGACAGAGTTGGAATACCTTTGTACAGAGTTGGAATGCTTTCGACAAGTTTGGAATACCTTTGTACAGAGTTGGAATGCTTTCGACAGAGTTGGAATACTTTCGACAGAGTTGGAATACCTTTGTACAGGGTTGGAATGCTTTCTACAGTGTTGGAATGCTTTGTAGAGGGTTGGAATGCTTTCTAGAGTGTGGGAGTGCTTTCTGGAGTGTTTTGAATGCTTTCTAGAGTGTTGACATGCTTTCCAGAGGGTTGGAATGCTTTCCAGAGGGTTGGAATGCTTTCTAGAGCGTTGGAATGCTTTCGACAGAGTTGGAATACCTTTGTACAGAGTTGGAATGCTTTCGACAAGTTTGGAATACCTTTGTACAGAGTTGGAATGCTTTCGACAAGTTTGGAATACCTTTGTACAGAGTTGGAATGCTTTCGACAGAGTTGGAAAACTTTCGACAGAGTTGGAATACCTTTGTACAGGGTTGGAATGCCTTCCAGAGGGTTGGAATGCTTTCTAGAGGGTTGGAATACTTTCGACAGAGTTGAAATACCTTTTCACATAGTTGGAATGCTTTCTACAGGGATGGAATGCTTCCGAGAGGATTGGAATGCCTTCCAGAGGGTTGGAACTCCATTGTACAGGGTTGGAATGCTTTCTAGAGGGTTGGAATACTTTCGGCAGAGTTGGAATACCTTTGTACAGGGTTGGAATGCTTTCTACAGTGTTGGAATGCTTTCTAGAGGGTTGGAATGCTTTCTAGAGTGTGGGAGTGCTTTTTGGAGTGTTGGAATGCTTTCTAGAGTGTTGGCATGCTTTCTAGAGGGTTGGAATGCTCTCCAGAGGGTTGGTATGCTTTCTAGAGCGTTGGAGTGCTTTCGAGAGAGTTGGAATACCTTTGTACAGAGTTGGAATGCTTTCGACAAGTTTGGAAGACCTTTGTACGGAGTTGGAATGCTTTCGACAGAGTTGGAATACTTTCGACAGAGTTGGAATACCTTTGTACAGGGTTGGAATGCTTTCTACAGTGTTGGAATGCTTTCTAGAGTGTGGGAGTGCTTTCTGGAGTGTTGGAATGCTTTCTAGAGTGTTGGCATGCTTTCTAGAGGGTTGGAATGCTTTCTAGAGGGTTGGAATGCTTTCTAGAGCTTTGGAATGCTTTCGACGGAGTTGGAATACCTTTGTACAGAGTTGGAATTATTTCGAGAAAGTTGGAATGCTTTCGACAGAGTTGGAATGAGTTTTACAGTGTTGGAATACCTTTGTACAGAGTTGGAATGCTTTCTACAGGGTTGGAATGCTTTATACAGAGTTGGAATACCTTTGTACAGAGTTGGAATGCCTTCTAGTGGTTTGGAATGCTTTCCAGAGGGTTGGAATGCTTTCTAGAGGGTTGGAATGCTTTCGACAGAGTTGGAATACCATTGTACACGGTTGACATGCTTTCTACAGGTTTGGCATGCTTCGACAGGATTGGAATACCTTTCTTCAGGGTTGGAATGATTGCTACAGGGTTGGACTGCTTTCGTCAGAGGTGGAGTGGTTTCGACCGAGTTGGAATACCTTTCTACACGGTTTTAATGCCTTCTAGAAGGTTGGAATGCCTTCCAGAGGGTTGGAATTCCTTTGTACAGAGTTGGAATGCTTTGTAGACGGTTATGATGCTTTCTAGAGGGTTGGAATACTTTCGACAGAGTTGGAATACCTTTCTACAGAGTTGGAATGCTTTCTACAGGGATGGAATGCTTTCGCGAGGATTGGAATGCCTTCCAGAGAGTTGGAACTCCTTTGTACACGGTTGGAATGCTTTCTAGAGGGTTGGAATACTTTCGGCAGAGCTGGAATACGTTTGTACAGAGTTGGAATGTTTTCTACAGGGTCGGAATGCTTTCGACAGGGTTGGAATTCTTTCGACAGAGTTGGAATGCGTTCGACAGAGTTGGAATACCTTTGTACAGGGTTGAAATGCTTTCTACAGGGTTGGAACGCTTTCTAGAAAGTTGGAATGATTTTTACAGGGATGGAATGCTTTCTGCAGTGTTGGAATGCTTTCTAGAGGGTTGGAATACTTTCTAGAGTGTGGGAGTGCCTTCTGCAGTGTTGGAATGCTTTCTAGGGTGTTGGCATGCTTTCTAGAGTGTAGGCATGCTTTCTAGAGAGTTGGAATGCTTTCTAGAGCGTTGGAATGCTTTCTTGAGCGTTGGAATGCTTCCTAGAGCGTTGGAATGTGTTCGACAGAGTTGGAATTCCTTTGTACAGAGTTGGAATGCTTTCTACAGGGTTGGAATGCTTTTTACAGGGTTGGAGTGCTTTCGACAGAGTTGGAATTCCTTTATACCGAGTTGGAATGCTTTCAACAGGGTTGCAATGCGGTCTACAGGGTTGGAATGCTATCTACAGGGTTGGAATGCTCCCTACAGGGATGGAATGCTTTCGAGAGGATTGGAATGCCTTTTAGAGGGTTGGAATACCTTGGTACAGGGTTGAAACGCTTTCTAGAGGGTTGGAGTACTTTCGACAGAGTTGGAATACCTTTGTACAGAGTTGGAATGCTTTCTACAGGGTTGGAATGCTCCCTACAGGGATGGAATGCTTTCGAGAGGATTGGAATGCCTTTCAGAGGGTTGGGATTCCTTTGTGCAGGGTTGGAATGCTTTCTAGAGGGTTGGAATGCTTTCTACAGTGTTGGAATGCTTTCGACAGAGTTGGAATACCTTTGTACACGGTTGAAATGCTTTCTAGAGGGTTGGAATGCTTTCGACAGTGTTGGAATACATTTGTTCAGAGTTGGATTGCTTTCTAGAGCGTTGGAATACTTTCGACATACCTGGCATACCTTTGTACAGGGTTGAAATGCTTTCTACAGGGTTGGAATGCTTTCTACAGTGTTGGAACACCTTTGTACAGAGTTGGAATGCTTTCTACAGTGTTGGAATACCTTTGTACAGAGTTGGAATGCTTTCTGTAGGTTTGGAATGTTTTCTAGAGGGTTGGAATGCTTTCAACAGAGTTGGAGTACCTTTGTACAGGGTTGGAATGCCTTCTACAGGTTTGGAATGCTTTCGACAGTGTTGGAATACCTTTGTACAGAGTTGGAATGCTTTCGACAGAGTTGGAATACCTTGGTACAGAGTTGAAATGCTTTCTAGAGGGTTGGAATGCTTTCTGTAGGATTGGAATGCTCTCTAAAGTGTTTTAATGCTTTCTACAGCGCTGGAATGCTGTCAACAGTGTTGGAATGCTGTCTACAGGATTGGCATGCTTTCAACAAGTTGGAATATCTTTGTACACGGTTCAAATGCATTCTGGAGGGTTGAGAGGATTTCTAGATGGTTGGAAAGCTTTCTACAGTGTTGGAATGCTTTCGACAGAGTTGGAATACGTTTCTACAGAGTTGGAATGATTTCGAGAAGGTTGGAATACCTTTGTTCAGAGTTGGAATGCTTTCGACAGAGTTGGAATGCTTTCGACAGAGTTGGAATGAGTTTTACAGTGTTGGAATACCTTTGTACAGAGTTGGAATGCTTTCTACACGGTTGGAGTGCTTTATACAGAGTTGGAATACCTTTGTACAGAGTTGGAATGCCTTCTAGTGGGTTGGAATGCCTTCCAGAGGGTTGGAATGCTTTCTAGAGGGTTGGAATACTTTTGACATAGTTGGAATACCTTGCTACAGAGTTGGAATGCTTTCTACAGGGATGGAATGCTTTCGAGAGGATTGGAATGCCTTCCAGAGGGTTGGAACTCCTTTGTACACAGTTGGAATGCTTTCTAGAGGGTTGGAATACTTTCGGCAGAGTTGGAATACGTTTGTACAGAGTTGCAATGTTTTCTACAGGGTTGGAATGCTTTCTACAGGGTTGGAATGATTTATACAGGGATGGAATGCTTTCTAGAGGGTTGGAATGCTTTCTAGAGGGTTGGAATGCTTTCTAGAGTGTTGGAATGCTTTCGACAGAGTTGGAATACCTTTGTACAGAGTTGGAATGCTTTCTACAGGGTTGGAATGCTTTATACAGAGTTGGAATACCTTTGTACAGAGTTGGAATGCCTTCTAGTGGTTTGGAATGCCTTCCAGAGGGTTGGAATGCTTTCTAGAGGGTTGGAATGCTTTCGACAGAGTTGGAATACCTTGGTACAGAGTTGAAATGCTTTCTAGAGGGTTGGAATGCTTTCTGTAGGATTGGAATGCTCTCTAAAGTGTTTTAATGCTTTCTACAGCGCTGGAATGCTGTCAACAGTGTTGGAATGCTGTCTACAGGATTGGCATGCTTTCAACAAGTTGGAATATCTTTGTACACGGTTCAAATGCATTCTGGAGGGTTGAGAGGATTTCTAGATGGTTGGAAAGCTTTCTACAGTGTTGGAATGCTTTCGACAGAGTTGGAATACCTTTGTACAGAGTTGGAATGATTTCGAGAAGGTTGGAATACCTTTGTTCAGAGTTGGAATGCTTTCGACAGAGTTGGAATGCTTTCGACAGAGTTGGAATGAGTTTTACAGTGTTGGAATACCTTTGTACAGAGTTGGAATGCTTTCTACACGGTTGGAGTGCTTTATACAGAGTTGGAATACCTTTGTACAGAGTTGGAATGCCTTCTAGTGGGTTGGAATGCCTTCCAGAGGGTTGGAATGCTTTCTAGAGGGTTGGAATACTTTTGACATAGTTGGAATACCTTGCTACAGAGTTGGAATGCTTTCTACAGGGATGGAATGCTTTCGAGAGGATTGGAATGCCTTCCAGAGGGTTGGAACTCCTTTGTACACAGTTGGAATGCTTTCTAGAGGGTTGGAATACTTTCGGCAGAGTTGGAATACGTTTGTACAGAGTTGCAATGTTTTCTACAGGGTTGGAATGCTTTCTACAGGGTTGGAATGATTTATACAGGGATGGAATGCTTTCTAGAGTGTTGGAATGCTTTCTAGAGGGTTGGAATGCTTTCTAGAGTGTTGGAATGCTTTCGACAGAGTTGGAATACCTTTGTACAGAGTTGGAATGCTTTCTACAGGGTTGGAATGCTTTATACAGAGTTGGAATACCTTTGTACAGAGTTGGAATGCCTTCTAGTGGTTTGGAATGCCTTCCAGAGGGTTGGAATGCTTTCTAGAGGGTTGGAATGCTTTCGACAGAGTTGGAATACCATTGTACACGGTTGAAATGCTTTCTACAGGTTTGGCATGCTTCGACAGGGTTGGAATACCTTTCTTCAGGGTTGGAATGATTGCTACAGGGTTGGAATGCTTTCGTCAGAGGTGGAGTGGTTTCGACCGAGTTGGAATACCTTTCTACACGATTTTAATGCATTCTAGAAGGTTGGAATGCCTTCCAGAGGGTTGGAATTCCTTTGTACAGAGTTGGAATGCTTTGTAGACGGTTATGATGCTTTCTAGAGGGTTGGAATACTTTCGACAGAGTTGGAATACCTTTCTACAGAGTTGGAATGCTTTCTACAGGGATGGAATGCTTTCGCGAGGATTGGAATGCCTTCCAGAGGGTTGGAACTCCTTTGTACACGGTTGGAATGCTTTCTAGAGGGTTGGAATACTTTCGGCAGAGCTGGAATACGTTTGTACAGAGTTGGAATGTTTTCTACAGGGTCTGAATGCTTTCGACAGGGTTGGAATTCTTTCGACAGAGTTGGAATGCGTTCGACAGAGTTGGAATACCTTTGTACAGGGCTGAAATGCTTTCTACAGGGTTGGAATGCTTTCTAGAAAGTTGGAATGATTTTTACTGGGATGGAATGCTTTCGACAGTGTTGCAATGCTTTCTAGAGGGTTGGAATACTTTCTAGAGTGTGGGAGTGCCTTCTGCAGTGTTGGAATGCTTTCTAGGGTGTTGGCATGCTTTCTAGAGTGTAGGCATGCTTTCTAGAGAGTTGGAATGCTTTCTAGAGCGTTGGAATGCTTTCTTGAGCGTTGGAATGCTTTCTAGAGGGTTGGAATGCTTTCGACAGAGTTGGAATACCATTGTACACGGTTGAAATGCTTTCTACAGGTTTGGCATGCTTCGACAGGGTTGGAATACCTTTCTTCAGGGTTGGAATGATTGCTACAGGGTTGGAATGCTTTCGTCAGGGGTGGAATGGTTTCGACCGTGTTGGAATACCTTTCTACACGGTTTTAATGCCTTCTAGAAGGTTGGAATGCCTTCCAGAGGGTTGGAATTCCTTTGTACAGAGTTGGAATGCTTTGTAGACGGTTATGATGCTTTCTAGAGGGTTGGAATACTTTTGACATAGTTGGAATACCTTTCTACAGAGTTGGAATGCTTTCTGCAGGGATGGAATGCTTTCGAGAGGATTGGAATGCCTTCCAGAGGGTTGGAACTCCTTTGTACAGGGTTGGAATGCTTTCTAGAGGGTTGGAATACTTTCGGCAGAGTTGGAATACGTTTGTACAGAGTTGGAATATTTTCTACAGGGGTGGAATGCTTTCTAGAGGGTTGGAATGATTTTTACAGGGATGGAATGCTTTCTACAGTGTTGGAATGCTTTCTAGAGGGTTGGAATACTTTCTAGATTGTGGGAGTGCTTTCTGCAGTGTTGGAATGTTTTCTAGGGTGTTGGCATGCTTTCTAGAGTGTAGGCATGCTTTCTAGAGTGTTGGAATGCCTACCAGAGTGTAGGAATTCCTTTGTACAGAGTTGGAATGCTTTCGAGAGGGTAGGAAAGCTTTCGACAGAGTTGGAATACCATTGTACACGGTTGAAATGCTTTCTACAGGGTTGGAATGCTTTCGACAGAGTTGGAATACCTTTGTACAGGGTTGGAATGCTTTCTACAGTGTTGGAATGCTTTCGACAGAATTGGAATGCTTTCGACAAAGTTGGAATGCCATCGACAGAGTTGGAATACCTTTGTACAGGGTTGAAATGCCTTCTAGAGGGTTGGAATGCTTTCTACAGGGTTCGTATGCTTTCTACAGGGAAGGAATGCTTTCGACAAAGTTGGAATACCTTTGTACAGAGTTGGAATGCTTTCGACAGAGTTGCAATGCTTTCGACAGTGTTGGAATGCGTTCGACAGAGTTGGAATACCTTGGTACAGGGTTGAAACGCTTTCTAGAGTGTTGGCGTTCTTTCGACAGAGTTGGAATACCTTTGTACAGAGTTGGAATGCTCTCTACAGGGTTGGAATGCTCCCTACAGGGATGGAATGCTTTCGAGAGTATTGGAATGCCTTTCAGAGTGTTGGAATTCCTTTGTGCAGGGTTGGAATGCTTTCTAGAGTGTTGGAATGCTTTCTACAGTGTTGGAATGCTTTCGACAGAATTGGAATGCTTTCGACAAAGTTGGAATGCCATCGACAGAGTTGGAATACCTTTGTACAGGGTTGAAATGCCTTCTAGAGGGTTGGAATGCTTTCTACAGGGTTCGTATGCTTTCTACAGGGAAGGAATGCTTTCGACAAAGTTGGAATACCTTTGTACAGAGTTGGAATGCTTTCGAAAGAGTTGGAATGCTTTCGACAGTGTTGGAATGCGTTCGACAGAGTTGGAATACCTTGGTACAGGGTTGGCACGCTTTCTAGAGTGTTGGCGTTCTTTCGACAGAGTTGGAATACCTTTGTACAGAGTTGGAATGCTCTCTACAGGGTTGGAATGCTCCCTACAGGGATGGAATGCTTTCGAGAGTATTGGAATGCCTTTCAGAGTGTTGGAATTCCTTTGTGCAGGGTTGGAATGCTTTCTAGAGTGTTGGAATGCTTTCTACAGTGTTGGAATGCTTTCTAGAGTGTGGGAGTGCTTTCTGGAGTGTTGGAATGCTTCCTAGAGTGTTGGCATGCTTTCTAGAGGGTTGGAATGCTTTCGAGAGGGTTGGAATGCTTTCTACAGTGTTGGAATGCTTTCGACAGAGTTGGAATACCTTTGTACAGAGTTGGAATGCTCTCTACAGGGTTGGAATGCTCCCTACAGGGATGGAATGCTTTCGAGAGTATTGGAATGCCTTTCAGAGTGTTGGAATTCCTTTGTGCAGGGTTGGAATGCTTTCTAGAGTGTGGGAGTGCTTTCTGGAGTGTTGGAATGCTTCCTAGAGTGTTGGCATGCTTTCTAGAGGGTTGGAATGCTTTCGAGAGGGTTGGAATGCTTTCTACAGTGTTGGAATGCGTTCGACAGAGTTGGAATACCTTGGTACAGGGTTGGCACGCTTTCTAGAGTGTTGGCGTTCTTTCGACAGAGTTGGAATACCTTTGTACAGAGTGGGAATGCTTTCTACAGGGTTGGAATGCTTTATACAGAGTTGGAATACCTTTGTAGAGAGTTGGAATGCCTTCTAGTGGGTTGGAATCCCTTCCAGAGGGTTGGAATGCTTTCTAGAGGGTTGGAATACTTTCGGTAGAGTTGGAATACGTTTGTACAGAGTTGGAATATTTTCTACAGGGTTGGAATGCTTTCTACAGGGTTGGAATGATTTTTACAGGGATGGAATGCTTTCTAGAGGGTTGGAATGCTTTCTAGAGTGTGGGAGTTCTTTCTGGAGTGTAGGAATGCTTTCTAGAGTGTTGGCATGCTTTCTAGAGGGTTGGAATGCTTTCTAGAGGGTTGGTATGCTTTCTAGAGTGTTGGAATGCTTTCGACAGAGTTGGAATACCTTTGTACAGAGTTGGAATGCTTTGTAGACGGTTATGATGCTTTCTAGAGGGTTGGAATACTTTCGACAGAGTTGGAATACCTTTCTACAGAGTTGGAATGCTTTCTACAGGGATGGAATGCTTTCGCGAGGATTGGAATGCCTTCCAGAGAGTTGGAACTCCTTTGTACACGGTTGGAATGCTTTCTAGAGGGTTGGAATACTTTCGGCAGAGCTGGAATACGTTTGTACAGAGTTGGAATGTTTTCTACAGGGTCGGAATGCTTTCGACAGGGTTGGAATTCTTTCGACAGAGTTGGAATGCGTTCGACAGAGTTGGAATACCTTTGTACAGGGTTGAAATGCTTTCTACAGGGTTGGAATGCTTTCTAGAAAGTTGGAATGATTTTTACAGGGATGGAATGCTTTCTGCAGTGTTGGAATGCTTTCTAGAGGGTTGGAATACTTTCTAGAGTGTGGGAGTGCCTTCTGCAGTGTTGGAATGCTTTCTAGGGTGTTGGCATGCTTTCTAGAGTGTAGGCATGCTTTCTAGAGAGTTGGAATGCTTTCTAGAGCGTTGGAATGCTTTCTTGAGCGTTGGAATGCTTCCTAGAGCGTTGGAATGTGTTCGACAGAGTTGGAATTCCTTTGTACAGAGTTGGAATGCTTTCTACAGGGTTGGAATGCTTTTTACAGGGTTGGAGTGCTTTCGACAGAGTTGGAATTCCTTTATACCGAGTTGGAATGCTTTCAACAGGGTTGCAATGCGGTCTACAGGGTTGGAATGCTATCTACAGGGTTGGAATGCTCCCTACAGGGATGGAATGCTTTCGAGAGGATTGGAATGCCTTTTAGAGGGTTGGAATACCTTGGTACAGGGTTGAAACGCTTTCTAGAGGGTTGGAGTACTTTCGACAGAGTTGGAATACCTTTGTACAGAGTTGGAATGCTTTCTACAGGGTTGGAATGCTCCCTACAGGGATGGAATGCTTTCGAGAGGATTGGAATGCCTTTCAGAGGGTTGGGATTCCTTTGTGCAGGGTTGGAATGCTTTCTAGAGGGTTGGAATGCTTTCTACAGTGTTGGAATGCTTTCGACAGAGTTGGAATACCTTTGTACACGGTTGAAATGCTTTCTAGAGGGTTGGAATGCTTTCGACAGTGTTGGAATACATTTGTTCAGAGTTGGATTGCTTTCTAGAGCGTTGGAATACTTTCGACATACCTGGCATACCTTTGTACAGGGTTGAAATGCTTTCTACAGGGTTGGAATGCTTTCTACAGTGTTGGAACACCTTTGTACAGAGTTGGAATGCTTTCTACAGTGTTGGAATACCTTTGTACAGAGTTGGAATGCTTTCTGTAGGTTTGGAATGTTTTCTAGAGGGTTGGAATGCTTTCAACAGAGTTGGAGTACCTTTGTACAGGGTTGGAATGCCTTCTACAGGTTTGGAATGCTTTCGACAGTGTTGGAATACCTTTGTACAGAGTTGGAATGCTTTCGACAGAGTTGGAATACCTTGGTACAGAGTTGAAATGCTTTCTAGAGGGTTGGAATGCTTTCTGTAGGATTGGAATGCTCTCTAAAGTGTTTTAATGCTTTCTACAGCGCTGGAATGCTGTCAACAGTGTTGGAATGCTGTCTACAGGATTGGCATGCTTTCAACAAGTTGGAATATCTTTGTACACGGTTCAAATGCATTCTGGAGGCTTGAGAGGATTTCTAGATGGTTGGAAAGCTTTCTACAGTGTTGGAATGCTTTCGACAGAGTTGGAATACCTTTGTACAGAGTTGGAATGATTTCGAGAAGGTTGGAATACCTTTGTTCAGAGTTGGAATGCTTTCGACAGAGTTGGAATGCTTTCGACAGAGTTGGAATGAGTTTTACAGTGTTGGAATACCTTTGTACAGAGTTGGAATGCTTTCTACACGGTTGGAGTGCTTTATACAGAGTTGGAATACCTTTGTACAGAGTTGGAATGCCTTCTAGTGGGTTGGAATGCCTTCCAGAGGGTTGGAATGCTTTCTAGAGGGTTGGAATAATTTTGACATAGTTGGAATACCTTGCTACAGAGTTGGAATGCTTTCTACAGGGATGGAATGCTTTCGAGAGGATTGGAATGCCTTCCAGAGGGTTGGAACTCCTTTGTACACAGTTGGAATGCTTTCTAGAGGGTTGGAATACTTTCGGCAGAGTTGGAATACGTTTGTACAGAGTTGCAATGTTTTCTACAGGGTTGGAATGCTTTCTACAGGGTTGGAATGATTTATACAGGGATGGAATGCTTTCTAGAGGGTTGGAATGCTTTCTAGAGGGTTGGAATGCTTTCTAGAGTGTTGGAATGCTTTCGACAGAGTTGGAATACCTTTGTACAGAGTTGGAATGCTTTCTACAGGGTTGGAATGCTTTATACAGAGTTGGAATACCTTTGTACAGAGTTGGAATGCCTTCTAGTGGTTTGGAATGCCTTCCAGAGGGTTGGAATGCTTTCTAGAGGGTTGGAATGCTTTCGACAGAGTTGGAATACCATTGTACACGGTTGAAATGCTTTCTACAGGTTTGGCATGCTTCGACAGGGTTGGAATACCTTTCTTCAGGGTTGGAATGATTGCTACAGGGTTGGAATGCTTTCGTCAGAGGTGGAGTGGTTTCGACCGAGTTGGAATACCTTTCTACACGATTTTAATGCATTCTAGAAGGTTGGAATGCCTTCCAGAGGGTTGGAATTCCTTTGTACAGAGTTGGAATGCTTTGTAGACGGTTATGATGCTTTCTAGAGGGTTGGAATACTTTCGACAGAGTTGGAATACCGTTCTACAGAGTCGGAATGCTTTCTACAGGGATGGAATGCTTTCGCGAGGATTGGAATGCCTTCCAGAGGGTTGGAACTCCTTTGTACACGGTTGGAATGCTTTCTAGAGGGTTGGAATACTTTCGGCAGAGCTGGAATACGTTTGTACAGAGTTGGAATGTTTTCTACAGGTTCTGAATGCTTTCGACAGGGTTGGAATTCTTTCGACAGAGTTGGAATGCGTTCGACAGAGTTGGAATACCTTTGTACAGGGCTGAAATGCTTTCTACAGGGTTGGAATGCTTTCTAGAAAGTTGGAATGATTTTTACTGGGATGGAATGCTTTCGACAGTGTTGCAATGCTTTCTAGAGGGTTGGAATACTTTCTAGAGTGTGGGAGTGCCTTCTGCAGTGTTGGAATGCTTTCTAGGGTGTTGGCATGCTTTCTAGAGTGTAGGCATGCTTTCTAGAGAGTTGGAATGCTTTCTAGAGCGTTGGAATGCTTTCTTGAGCGTTGGAATGCTTTCTAGAGGGTTGGAATGCTTTCGACAGAGTTGGAATACCATTGTACACGGTTGAAATGCTTTCTACAGGTTTGGCATGCTTCGACAGGGTTGGAATACCTTTCTTCAGGGTTGGAATGATTGCTACAGGGTTGGAATGCTTTCGTCAGGGGTGGAATGGTTTCGACCGTGTTGGAATACCTTTCTACACGGTTTTAATGCCTTCTAGAAGGTTGGAATGCCTTCCAGAGGGTTGGAATTCCTTTGTACAGAGTTGGAATGCTTTGTAGACGGTTATGATGCTTTCTAGAGGGTTGGAATACTTTTGACATAGTTGGAATACCTTTCTACAGAGTTGGAATGCCTTCTGCAGGGATGGAATGCTTTCGAGAGGATTGGAATGCCTTCCAGAGGGTTGGAACTCCTTTGTACAGGGTTGGAATGCTTTCTAGAGGGTTGGAATACTTTCGGCAGAGTTGGAATACGTTTGTACAGAGTTGGAATATTTTCTACAGGGGTGGAATGCTTTCTAGAGGGTTGGAATGATTTTTACAGGGATGGAATGCTTTCTAGGGGGTTGGAATGCTTTCGACAGAGTTGGAATGCTTTCGACAGAGTTGGAATGCGTTCGACAGAGTTGGAATACCTTTGTACAGGGTTGACATGCTTTCTACAGGGTTGGAATGCTTTCAAGAAAGTTGGAATGATTTTTACAGGGATGGAATGCTTTCTACAGTGTTGGAATGCTTTCTAGAGGGTTGGAATACTTTCTAGATTGTGGGAGTGCTTTCTGCAGTGTTGGAATGTTTTCTAGGGTGTTGGCATGCTTTCTAGAGTGTAGGCATGCTTTCTAGAGAGTTGGAATGCTTTCTAGAGCGTTGGAATGCTTTCTAGAGCGTTGGAATGCGTTCTAGAGCGTTGGAATGTGTTCGACAGAGTTGGAATACCTTTGTACAGAGTTGGAATGCTTTCGACAAGGTTGGAATACCTTTGTACAGAGTTGGTATGCTTTCGTCAGTGTTGAAATGCTTTCGACAGAGTTGGAATGCTTTCGACAAAGTTGGAATGCCATCGACAGAGTTGGAATACCTTTGTACAGGGTTGAAATGCCTTCTAGAGGGTTGGAATGCTTTCTACAGGGTTCGTATGCTTTCTACAGGGAAGGAATGCTTTCGACAAAGTTGGAATACCTTTGTACAGAGTTGGAATGCTTTCGACAGTGTTGCAATGCTTTCGACAGTGTTGGAATGCGTTCGACAGAGTTGGAATACCTTGGTACAGGGTTGAAACGCTTTCTAGAGTGTTGGCGTTCTTTCGACAGCGTTGGAATACCTTTGTACAGAGTTGGAATGCTCTCTACAGGGTTGGAATGCTCTCTACAGGGATGGAATGCTTTCGAGAGTATTGGAATGCCTTTCAGAGTGTTGGAATTCCTTTGTGCAGGGTTGGAATGCTTTCTAGAGTGTTGGAATGCTTTCTACAGTGTTGGAATGCTTTCGACAGAATTGGAATGCTTTCGACAAAGTTGGAATGCCATCGACAGAGTTGGAATACCTTTGTACAGGGTTGAAATGCCTTCTAGAGGGTTGGAATGCTTTCTACAGGGTTCGTATGCTTTCTACAGGGAAGGAATGCTTTCGACAAAGTTGGAATACCTTTGTACAGAGTTGGAATGCTTTCGAAAGAGTTGGAATGCTTTCGACAGTGTTGGAATGCGTTCGACAGAGTTGGAATACCTTGGTACAGGGTTGGCACGCTTTCTAGAGTGTTGGCGTTCTTTCGACAGAGTTGGAATACCTTTGTACAGAGTTGGAATGCTCTCTACAGGGTTGGAATGCTCCCTACAGGGATGGAATGCTTTCGAGAGTATTGGAATGCCTTTCAGAGTGTTGGAATTCCTTTGTGCAGGGTTGGAATGCTTTCTAGAGTGTTGGAATGCTTTCTACAGTGTTGGAATGCTTTCTAGAGTGTGGGAGTGCTTTCTGGAGTGTTGGAATGCTTCCTAGAGTGTTGGCATGCTTTCTAGAGGGTTGGAATGCTTTCGAGAGGGTTGGAATGCTTTCTACAGTGTTGGAATGCTTTCGACAGAGTTGGAATACCTTTGTACAGAGTTGGAATGCTCTCTACAGGGTTGGAATGCTCCCTACAGGGATGGAATGCTTTCGAGAGTATTGGAATGCCTTTCAGAGTGTTGGAATTCCTTTGTGCAGGGTTGGAATGCTTTCTAGAGTGTTGGAATGCTTTCTACAGTGTTGGAATGCTTTCTAGAGTGTGGGAGTGCTTTCTGGAGTGTTGGAATGCTTCCTAGAGTGTTGGCATGCTTTCTAGAGGGTTGGAATGCTTTCGAGAGGGTTGGAATGCTTTCTACAGTGTTGGAATGCGTTCGACAGAGTTGGAATACCTTGGTACAGGGTTGGCACGCTTTCTAGAGTGTTGGCGTTCTTTCGACAGAGTTGGAATACCTTTGTACAGAGTGGGAATGCTTTCTACAGGGTTGGAATGCTTTATACAGAGTGGGAATACCTTTGTAGAGAGTTGGAATGCCTTCTAGTGGGTTGGAATCCCTTCCAGAGGGTTGGAATGCTTTCTAGAGGGTTGGAATACTTTCGGTAGAGTTGGAATACGTTTGTACAGAGTTGGAATATTTTCTACAGGGTTGGAATGCTTTCTACAGGGTTGGAATGATTTTTACAGGGATGGAATGCTTTCTAGAGGGTTGGAATGCTTTCTAGAGTGTGGGAGTTCTTTCTGGAGTGTAGGAATGCTTTCTAGAGTGTTGGCATGCTTTCTAGAGGGTTGGAATGCTTTCTAGAGGGTTGGTATGCTTTCTAGAGTGTTGGAATGCTTTCGACAGAGTTGGAATACCTTTGTACAGAGTTGGAATGATTTCTACAGGGTTGGAATGCTTTATACAGAGTTGGAATACCCTTGTACAGAGTTGGAATGCCTTCTAGTGTGTTGGAATGCCTTCCAGAGGGTTGGAATGCTTTCTAGAGTGTTGGAATGCTTTCGACAGAGTTGGAATACCTTTCTACATAGTTGGAATGCTTTCTACAGGGATGGAATGCTTTCGAGAGGATTGGAATGCCTTCCAGAGGGTTGGAACTCCTTTGTACAGGGTTGGAATTGTTTCTAGAGGGTTGGAGTACTTTCGGCAGAGTTGGAATACGTTTGTACAGAGTTGGAATATTTTCTACAGGGTTGGAATGCTTTCTACAGGGTTGGAATGATTTTTACAGGGATGGAATGCTTTCTAGAGGGTTGGAATGCTTTCTAGAGTGTGGGAGTGCTTTCTGGAGTGTAGGAATGCTTTCTAGAGGGTTGGTATGCTTTCTAGAGTGTTGGAATGCTTTCGACAGAGTTGGAATACCTTTGTACAGAGTTGGAATGATTTCTACAGGGTTGGAATGCTTTATACAGAGTTGGAATACCCTTGTACAGAGTTGGAATGCCTTCTAGTGTGTTGGAATGCCTTCCAGAGGGTTGGAATGCTTTCTAGAGTGTTGGAATGCTTTCGACAGAGTTGGAATACCTTTCTACATAGTTGGAATGCTTTCTACAGGGATGGAATGCTTTCGAGAGGATTGGAATGCCTTCCAGAGGGTTGGAACTCCTTTGTACAGAGTTGGAATGCTTTCTACAGGGTTGGAATGATTTTTACAGGGATGGAATGCTTTCTAGGGGGTTGGAAAGCTTTCGACAGAGTTGGAATACCTTTGTACAGAGTTGGAATGCTTTCGACAAGGTTGGAATACCTTTGTACAGAGTTGGAATGCTTTGGACAGGGTTGGAATTCTTTCGACAGAGTTGGAATGCTTTCGACAGTGTTGGAATGCGTTCGACAGAGTTGGAATACCTTGGTACAGGGTTGAAACGCTTTCTAGAGGGTTGGAATGATTTTTACAGGGATGGAATGCTTTCTAGAGGGTTGGTATGCTTTCTAGAGTGTTGGAATGCTTTCGACAGAGTTGGAATACCTTTGTACAGAGTTGGAATGATTTCTACAGGGTTGGAGTGCTTTATACAGAGTTGGAATACCTTTGTACAGAGTTGGAATGCCTTCTAGTGGGTTGGAATGCCTTCCAGAGGGTTGGAATGCTTTCTAGAGGGTTGGAATGCTTTCGACAGAGTTGGAATACCATTGTACACGGTTGAAATGCTTTCTACAGGTTTATCATGCTTCGACAGGGTTGGAATACCTTTCTTCAGGGTTGGAATGATTGCTACAGGGTTGGAATGCTTTCGTCAGAGTTGGAATGGTTTCGACCGTGTTGGAATACCTTTCTACACGGTTTTAATGCCTTCTAGAAGGTTGGAATGCCTTCCACAGGGTTGGAATTCCTTTGTACAGAGTTGGAATGCTTTGTAGACGGTTATGATGCTTTCTAGAGGGTTGGAATACTTTCGACAGAGTTGGAATACCTTTCTACAGAGTTGGAATGCTTTCTACAGGGATGGAATGCTTTCGAGAGGATTGGAATGCCTTCCAGAGGGTTGGAACTCCTTTGTACAGGGTTGGAATGCTTTCTAGAGGGTTGGAATACATTCGGCAGAGTTGGAATACGTTTGTACAGAGTTGGAATATTTTCTACAGGGTTGGAATGCTTTCTAGAGGGTTGGAATGATTTTTACAGGGATGGAATGCTTTCCAGGGGGTTGGAATGCTTTCGACAGAGTTGGAATACCTTTGTACAGAGTTGGAATGCCTTCGACAAGGTTGGAATACCTATGTACAGAGTTGGAATGCTTTCGACAGGGTTGGAATTCTTTCGACAGAGTTGGAATGCTTTCGACAGAGTTGGAATGCGTTCGACAGAGTTGGAATACCTTTGTACAGGGTTGAAATGCTTTCTACAGGGTTGGAATGCTTTCTAGAAAGTTGGAATGATTTTTACAGGGATGGAATGCTTTCTACAGTTTGGAATGCTTTCTAGAAAGTTGGCATGATTTTTACAGGGATGGAATGCTTTCTACAGTGTTGGAATGCTTTCGACAGAGTTGGAATACCATTGTACACGGTTGAAATGCTTTCTACAGGGTGGGAATTCTTTCGACAGAGTTGGAATACCTTTGTACAGGGTTGGAATGCTTTCTACAGTGTTGGAATGCTTTCGACAGAATTGGAATGCTTTCGACAAAGTTGGAATGCCATCGACAGAGTTGGAATACCTTTCTACATAGTTGGAATGCTTTCTACAGGGATGGAATGCTTTCTACAGGGATGGAATGCATTCGAGAGGATTGGAATGCCTTCCAGAGGGTTGGAACTCCTTTGTACAGGGTTGGAATGCTTTCTAGAGGGTTGGAATACTTTCGGCAGAGTTGGAATACGTTTGTACAGAGTTGGAATATTTTCTACAGGGTTGGAATGCTTTCTAGAGGGTTGGAATGATTTTTACAGGGATGGAATGCTTTCCAGGGGGTTGGAATGCTTTCGACAGAGTTGGAATACCTTTGTACAGAGTTGGAATGCCTTCGACAAGGTTGGAATACCTATGTACAGAGTTGGAATGCTTTCGACAGGGTTGGAATTCTTTCGACAGAGTTGGAATGCTTTCGACAGAGTTGGAATGCGTTCGACAGAGTTGGAATACCTTTGTACAGGGTTGAAATGCCTTCTACAGGGTTGGAATGCTTTCTAGAAAGTTGGAATGATTTTTACAGGGATGGAATGCTTTCTACAGTGTTGGAATGCTTTCGACAAAGTTGGAATGCCATCGACAGAGTTGGAATACCTTTGTACAGGGTTGAAATGCTTTCTACAGGGATGGAATGCTTTCTACAGGGATGGAATGCTTTCGAGAGGATTGGAATGCCTTCCAGAGGGTTGGAACTCCTTTGTACAGGGTTGGAATGCTTTCTAGAGGGTTGGAATACTTTCGGCAGAGTTGGAATACGTTTGTACAGAGTTGGAATATTTTCTACAGGGTTGGAATGCTTTCTAGAGGGTTGGAATGATTTTTACAGGGATGGAATGCTTTCCAGGGGGTTGGAATGCTTTCGACAGAGTTGGAATACCTTTGTACAGAGTTGGAATGCCTTCGACAAGGTTGGAATACCTATGTACAGAGTTGGAATGCTTTCGACAGGGTTGGAATTCTTTCGACAGAGTTGGAATGCTTTCGACAGAGTTGGAATGCGTTCGACAGAGTTGGAATACCTTTGTACAGGGTTGAAATGCTTTCTACAGGGTTGGAATGCTTTCTAGAAAGTTGGAATGATTTTTACAGGGATGGAATGCTTTCTACAGTGTTGGAATGCTTTCGACAAAGTTGGAATGCCATCGACAGAGTTGGAATACCTTTGTACAGGGTTGAAATGCTTTCTACAGGGTTGGAATGCTTTCTAGAAAGTTGGAATGATTTTTACAGGGATGGAATGCTTTCTACAGTGTTGGAATGCTTTCGACAGAGTTGGAATACCATTGTACACGGTTGAAATGCTTTCTACAGGGTGGGAATTCTTTCGACAGAGTTGGAATACCTTTGTACAGAGTTGGAATGCTTTCGACAGAGTTGGAATGCTTTCGTCAGAGGTGGAGTGGTTTCGATCGAGTTGGAATACCTTTCTACACGGTTTTAATGCCTTCTAGAAGGTTGGAATGCCTTCCAGAGTGTTGGAATTCCTTTGTACAGAGTTGGAATGCTTTGTAGACGGTTATGATGCTTCATAGAGTGTTGGAATACTTTCGACAGAGTTGGAATACCTTTCTGCAGAGTTGGAATGCTTTCTACAGGGATGGAATGCTTTCGAGAGGATTGGAATGCCTTCCAGAGGGTTGGAACTCCTTTGTACACAGTTGGAATGCTTTCTAGAGGGTTGGAATACTTTCGGCAGAGTTGGAATACGTTTGTACAGAGTTGGAATGTTTTCTACAGGGTTGGATTGCTTTCTACAGGGTTGGAATGATTTTTACAGGGATGGAATGCTTTCTAGAGGGTTGGAATGCTTTCTAAAGTGTGGGAGTGCTTTCCGGAGTGTTGGAATGCTTTCTAGAGTGTTGGCATGCTTTCTAGAGTGTTGACATGCTTTCTAGAGGGTTGAAATGCTTTCAAGAGGGTTGGAATGCTTTCTAGAGTGTTGGAATGCTTTCGACAGAGTTGGAATGCGTTCGACAGAGTTGGAATACCTTTGTACAGGGTTGAAATGCTTTCTACAGGGTTGGAATGCTTTCTAGAAAATTGGAATGATTTTTACAGGGATGGAATGCTTTCTACAGTGTTGGAATGCTTTCTAGAGGGTTGGAATACTTTCTAGAGTGTGGGAGTGCTTTCTGCAGTGTTGGAATGCTTTCTAGAGCGTTGGAATGTGTTCGACAGAGTTGGAATACCTTTGTACAGAGTTGGAATGCTTTCGACAAGGTTGGAATACCTTTGTACAGAGTTGGAATGCTTTCGTCAGTGTTGAAATGCTTTCGACAGAGTTGGAATACCTTTGTACAGGGTTGGAATGCTTTATGGTGGGTTGGAATGCTTTCGACAGAGTTGGAAGTCCTTTGTACATGGTTGTAATGCTTTCTACTGTGTTGGAAAGCTTTCGACAGAATTGGAATGATTTCGACAAAGTTGGAATGCCATCGACAGAGTTGGAATACCTTTGTACAGGGTTGAAATGCCTTCTAGAGGGTTGGAATGCTTTCTACAGGGTAGGAATGCTTTCGACAGGGTTGGAATACCTTTGTACACAGTTGGAATGCTTTCTAGAGGGTTGGAATGCTTTATACAGGGTTGTAATGCTTTCTACAGGGTTGGAATGCTTTCGACAAGGTTGGCATACCTTTGTACACAGTTGGAATGCTTTCTACAGGGTTGGAATGCCTTCCACAGTGTTGGAATACATTTGTACAGGGTTGGAATGCTCACTACAGGGTTGGAATGCTTTCTACAGGGTTGGAATGCTTTCTACAGGGTTCGAATGCCTTCTACAGTGTTGGAATGCTTTCGACAGTGTTGCAATAACTTTGTACAGGGTTGGAATGCTTTATGGAGGGTTGGAATGCTTTCGACAGAGTTGGAAGTGCTTTGTACATGGTTGTAATGCTTTCTACTGGGTTGGAATGCTTTCTACAGTGTTCGAATGCTTTCTACAGGGTTGGAATGCTTTCGACAGTGTTGGTATACCTTTGTACAGAGTTGTAATGCTTTCTAGAGGGTTGGAATGCTTTCTACAGGGTTGGAATGCTTTCTACAGGATTGAAATGCTTTCGACACGGTTGTAATGCTTTCGACAAAGTTGGAATACCTTTGTACAGGGTTGGAATCTTTATGGAGGGTTGGAATGCTTTCGACAGAGTTGGAAGTCCTTTGTACATGGTTGTAATGCTTTCTACTGGGTTGGAATGCTTTCTACAGAGTTGGAATGCTTTCTACAGGGTTGGAATGCTTTCGACAAGGTTGGAATACCTTTGTACACAGTTGGAATGCTTTCTACAGGGTTGGAATGCTTTCGACAGTGTTGGAATACATTTGTACAGGGTTGGAATGCTTACTACAGGGTTGGAATGCTTTCTACAGGGTTGGAATGCTTTCTACAATGTTGGAATGCCTTCTACAGGGTTGGAATGATTTCGACAGTGTTGGAATAACTTTGTACAGGGTTGGAATGCTTTATAGAGGGTTGGCATGCTTTCGACAGAGTTGGAAGTCCTTTGTACATGGCTGAAATGCTTTCTACTGTATTGGAATGCTTTCTACAGGGTTGGAATGCTTTCGACAGTGTTGGAATACTTTTGTACACAGTTGGTATCCATTCTACAGGGTTGGAATGCTTTCGACAGTGTTGGTATACCTTTGTACAGAGCTTGAATGCTTTCTAGAGGGTTGGAATGCTTTCTACAGGGTTGGAATGCTTTCTACAGGGTTGGAATGATATCGACAGTGTTGGAATACCTTTGTACAGAGTTGGAATGCTTTCTGCAGGGTTGGAATGCTTTCAACAGAGTTGAAATCCCTTTGTACAGGTTTGAAGTGCTTTCGACACGGTTGGAATGCTTTCGACAAAGTTGGAATACCTTTGTACAGGGTTGGAATGCTTTCTAGAGGGTTGGAATGCTTTCGACAGAGTTGGAATGCTTTCGACAGTGTTGGAATACCTTTGTACAGGGTTGGATTGCTTTCTACAGTGTTGCCATGCTTACGACAGTGTTGGTATACCTTCCTACAGAGGAGGACTGCTTTCTAGAGGGTGGGAATGCTCTCGACAGAGTTGGAATACCTTTGTATAGAGTTGGAATGCTTTCGACAGTGTTGGTATACCTATGTACAGAGTTGGAATGCTTTCTACAGGGTGGGAATGCTTTCTACAGAGTTGGAATCCTTTCTACAGGGTGGGAATGCTTTCCAGAGGTTTGGAATGCTTTCTACAGGGTTGGAATGCTTTCGACAGAGTTGGAATACCTTTGTACAAGTTTGGAATGCTTTCTACAGGGTTGGAATTCTTTATAGAGTGTTCGAATGCTTTGTACGGGGTTGGAATGCTTTCGGCACAGTTGGTATACCTTTGTACAGAGTTGGAATGCTTTGGACAGTGTTGGTATACCTTTGTACAGAGTTGGAATGCTTTCTACAGGGTGGGAATGCTTTCTACAGGGTTGGAATGCTTTCTACAAGGTGGGAAGGCTTTCTACAGGGTTGCAATACATTTGTACAGGGTGCCAATGCTTTCTACAGGGTTGGAATGCTTTCGACAGTGTTGGTATACCTTTGGACATAGTTGGAATGCTTTCTAGAGGGTTGGAATGCTTGCGACAGAGTTAGTATACCTTTGTACAGAGTTGGAATGCTTTCTAGAGGGATGGAATGCTCTCGACAGAGTTGGAAAACCTTTGTACAGAGTTGGAATGCTTTCTAGAGGGTTGTAATGCTTTCGACAGAGTTGGAATGCTTTCGACAGGATTGGAATGCCTTTGTACAGGGCTGGAATGCTTTCGACAGAGTTGGAATGCTTTCGACAGAGTTGGAATGCTTTCGACAGAGTTTTATGCTTTCGACAGAGTTGGAACGCTTTCGACAGAGTTTGAATAACTTTGTACAGAGTTGGAATACATTCTACGGGGTTGGAATGCTTTCTACTGGGCTGGAATGCTTTCGACAGTGTTGGAATGCTTTCGACAGTGTTGGTATACCTTTGTACAGAGTTGGAATGCTTTCTAGAGGGTTAGAATGCTTTCGACAGTGTTGGAATACCTTTGTACAGAGTTGGAATGCTTTCTACAGTGTGGGAATGCTTTCTACAGGGTTGGAATACCTTTGTATAGGGTAGCAATGATATCTGCAGGGTTGGAATGCTTTCGACAGAATTGGAATACCTTTGTACAGAGTTGCAATGCTTTCTAGAGGGTTGGAATGCTTTCGACAGAGTTGGAATTCCTTTGCACATGCTTCGAATGCTTTCTAGAGGGTTGGCCTGCTTTCGACAGAGCTGGAATACATTTGTACACAGTTGGAATGCTTTCTACAGGGTTGGAATGCTTTCTACAGTGTTGGTATACCTTTGTACAGAGTTGGAATGCTTTCTACAGGATTGGAATACCTTTGTACAGGGCTGGAATGCTTTCTACAGGGTTGGAATGCTTTCTACAGGGTTGGAATGCTTTCTACAGGGTTGGAATGCTTTCGACAGTGTTGGTACACCTTTGTACAGAGTTTTAATGCTTTCTAGAGGGTTGGAATGCTTTCTACAGTGTTGGTATACCTTTGTACAGAGTTGGAATGCTTTCTAGAGGGATGGAATGCTCTCGACAGAGTTGGAAAACCTTTGTACAGAGTTGGAATGCTTTCTAGAGGGTTGGAATGCTTTCGACAAAGCTGGAATAACTTTGTACAGAGTTGGAATGCTTTCTACACGGTTTGAATGCTTTCTACAGTGTTGGAATACACTTGTACAGGGTTGGAATGCTTTCTACAGGGTTGGAATGCTTTCGACAGTGTTGGTACACCTTTGTACAGAGTTTTAATGCATTCTAGATGGTTGGAATGCTTTCTACAGTGTTGGTATACCTTTGTACAGAGTTGGAATGCTTTCTATAGGATTGGAATACCTTTGTACAGGGCTGGAATGCTTTCTACATGGTTGGAATGCTTTCGACAGAGTTGGAATACCTTTGTACAGAGTTGGAATGCTTTCTAGAGGGTTGGAATGCTTTCTACAGTGTTGGTATACCTTTGTACAGAGTTGGAATGCTTTCTACAGGGTGGGAATTCTTTCTACAGGATTGGAATACCTTTGTACAGGGCTGGAATGCTTTCTGCAGGGTGCCAATGCTTTCTACAGGGTTGGAATGCTTTCGACAGTGTTGGTATACCTTTGGACATAGTTGGAATGCTTTCTAGAGGGTTGGAATGCTTGCGACAGAGTTAGTATACCTTTGTACAGAGTTGGAATGCTTTCTAGAGGGATGGAATGCTCTCGACAGAGTTGGAAAACCTTTGTACAGAGTTGGAATGCTTTCTAGAGGGTTGTAATGCTTTCGACAGAGTTGGAATGCTTTCGACAGGATTGGAATGCCTTTGTACAGGGCTGGAATGCTTTCGACAGAGTTGGAATGCTTTCTACAGTGTGGGAATGCTTTCTACAGGGTTGGAATACCTTTGTATAGGGTAGCAATGATATCTACAGGGTTGGAATGCTTTCGACAGAATTGGAATACCTTTGTACAGAGTTGCAATGCTTTCTAGAGGGTTGGAATGCTTTCGACAGAGTTGGAATTCCTTTGCACATGCTTCAAATGCTTTCTAGAGGGTTGGCCTGCTTTCGACAGAGCTGGAATACATTTGTACACAGTTGGAATGCTTTCTACAGGGTTGGAATGCTTTCTACAGTGTTGGTATACCTTTGTACAGAGTTGGAATGCTTTCTACAGGATTGGAATACCTTTGTACAGGGCTGGAATGCTTTCTACAGGGTTGGAATGCTTTCTACAGGGTTGGAATGCTTTCTACAGGGTTGGAATGCTTTCGACAGTGTTGGTACACCTTTGTACAGAGTTTTAATGCTTTCTAGAGGGTTGGAATGCTTTCTACAGTGTTGGTATACCTTTGTACAGAGTTGGAATGCTTTCTAGAGGGTTGGAATGCTTTCTACAGGGTTGGAATGCTTTCTACAGGGTTGGAATGATATCGACAGTGTTGGAATACCTTTGTACAGAGTTGGAATGCTTTCTGCAGGGTTGGAATGCTTTCAACAGAGTTGAAATCCCTTTGTACAGGTTTGAAGTGCTTTCGACACGGTTGGAATGCTTTCGACAAAGTTGGAATACCTTTGTACAGGGTTGGAATGCTTTCTAGAGGGTTGGAATGCTTTCGACAGAGTTGGAATGCTTTCGACAGTGTTGGAATACCTTTGTACAGGGTTGGATTGCTTTCTACAGTGTTGGAATACACTTGTACAGGGTTGGAATGCTTTCTACAGGGTTGGAATGCTTTCGACAGTGTTGGTACACCTTTGTACAGAGTTTTAATGCATTCTAGATGGTTGGAATGCTTTCTACAGTGTTGGTATACCTTTGTACAGAGTTGGAATGCTTTCTATAGGATTGGAATACCTTTGTACAGGGCTGGAATGCTTTCTACATGGTTGGAATGCTTTCGACAGAGTTGGAATACCTTTGTACAGAGTTGGAATGCTTTCTAGAGGGTTGGAATGCTTTCTACAGTGTTGGTATACCTTTGTACAGAGTTGGAATGCTTTCTACAGGGTGGGAATTCTTTCTACAGGATTGGAATACCTTTGTACAGGGCTGGAATGCTTTCTGCAGGGTTGGAATGCTTTCTACAGGGTTGGCATGCTTTCGACAGTGTTGGTACACCTTTGTACAGAGTTTTAATGCTTTCTAGATGGTTGGAATGCTTTCTACAGTGTTGGTATACCTTTGTACAGAGTTGGAATGCTTTCTGCAGGGTTGGAATGCTTTCAACAGTGTTGAAATACCTTTGTACATGGTTGTAATGCTTTCGACACGGTTGCAATGCTTTCTGCAGGGTTGGAATGCTTTCTACAGGGTTGGAATGCTTTCGACAAGGTGGGAATACCTTTGTACACAGTTGAAATGCTTTCTACAGGGTTGGAATGCTTTCCACAGTGTTGGTATACATTTGTACAGGGTTGGAATGCTCACTACAGGGTTGGAATGCTTTCTACAGGGTTGGAATGCTTTCTACAGGGTTGGCATGCCTTCTACAGGGTTGGAATGCTTTCGACAGTGTTGGCATAACTTTGTACAGGGTTGGAATGCTTTATAGAGGGTTGGCATGCTTTCGACAGAGTTGGAAGTCCTTTGTACATGGTTGAAATGATTTCTACTGTATTGGAATGCTTTCTACAGGGTTGGAATGCTTTCCACAGTGTTGGTATACATTTGTACAGGGTTGGAATGCTCAATACAGGGTTGGAATGCTTTCTAGAGGGTTGGAATGCTTTCTACAGGGTTGGAATGCTTTCTACAGGGTTGGAATGCTTTCTACAGGGTTGGAATGCTTTCGATAAAGTTGGAATACCTTTGTGCAGGGTTGGAATGCTTTATGGAGGGTTGGAATGCTTTCGACAGAGTTGGAAGTGCTTTGTACATGGTTGTAATGCTTTCTACTGGGTTGGAATGCTTTCTACAGTGTTCGAATGCTTTCTACAGGGTTGGAATGCTTTCGACAGTGTTGGTATACCTTTGTACAGAGTTGTAATGCTTTCTAGAGTGTTGGAATGCTTTCTACAGGGTTGGAATGCTTTCTACAGGGCTGGAATGCTTTCGACAGGGTGGGAACACCTTTGTACAGAGTTGGAATGCTTTCTGCAGGGTTGGAATGCTATCAACAGAGTTGAAATACCTTTGTACAGGATTGAAATGCTTTCGACACGGTTGTAATGCTTTCGACAAAGTTGGAATACCTTTGTACAGGGTTGGAATCTTTATGGAGTGTTGGAATGCTTTCGACAGAGTTGGAAGTCCTTTGTACATGGTTCTAATGCTTTCTACTGGGTTGGAATGCTTTCTACAGGGTTGGAATGCTTTCTACAGGGTTGGAATGCTTTCGACAAGGTTGGAATACCTTTGTACACAGTTGGAATGCTTTCTACAGGGTTGGAATGCTTTCGACAGTGTTGGAATACATTTGTACAGGGTTGGAATGCTTACTACAGGGTTGGAATGCTTTCTACAGGGTTGGAATGCTTTCTACAGGGTTGGAATGCTTTCTACAGGGTTGGAATGCCTTCTACAGGGTTGGAATGATTTCGACAGTGTTGGAATAACTTTGTACAGGGTTGGAATGCTTTATAGAGGGTTGGCATGCTTTCGACAGAGTTGGAAGTCCTTTGTACATGGCTGAAATGCTTTCTACTGTATTGGAATGCTTTCTACAGGGTTGGAATGCTTTCGACAGTGTTGGAATACTTTTGTACACAGTTGGTATGCATTCTACAGGGTTGGAATGCTTTCGACAGTGTTGGTTTACCTTTGTACAGAGTTTGAATGCTTTCTAGAGGGTTGGAATGCTTTCTACAGGGTTGGAATGCTTTCTACAGGGTTGGAATGATATCGACAGTGTTGGAATACCTTTGTACAGGTTTGAAGTGCTTTCGACACGGTTGGAATGCTTTCGACAAAGTTGGAATACCTTTGTACAGGGTTGGAATGCTTTCTAGAGGGTTGGAATGCTTTCGACAGTGTTGGAATGCTTTCGACAGTGTTGGAATACCTTTGTACAGGGTTGGATTGCTTTCTACAGTGTTGCCATGCTTACGACAGTGTTGGTATACCTTTCTACAGAGGAGGACTGCTTTCTAGAGGGTGGGAATGCTCTCGACAGAGTTGGAATACCTTTGCATAGAGTTGGAATGCTTTCGACAGTGTTGGTATACCTATGTACAGAGTTGGAATGCTTTCTACAGGGTTGGAATGCTTTCGACAGAGTTGGAATACCTTTGTACAAGTTTGGAATGCTTTCTACAGGGTTGGAATTCTTTATAGAGTGTTCGAATGCTTTCTACGGGGTTGGAATGCTTTCGGCACAGTTGGAATACCTTTGTACAGAGTTGGAATGCTTTCGACAGTGTTGGTATACCTTTGTACAGTGTTGGAATGCTTTCTACAGGGTGGGAATGCTTTCTACAGGGTTGGAATGCTTTCTACAAGGTGGGAAGGCTTTCTACAGGGTTGCAATACATCTGTACAGGGTGCCAATGCTTTCTACAGGGTTGGAATGCTTTCGACAGTGTTGGTATACCTTTGGACATAGTTGGAATGCTTTCTAGAGGGTTGGAATGCTTGCGACAGAGTTAGTATACCTTTGTACAGAGTTGGAATGCTTTCTAGAGGGATGGAATGCTCTCGACAGAGTTGGAAAACCTTTGTACAGAGTTGGAATGCTTTCTAGAGGGTTGTAATGCTTTCGACAGAGTTGGAGTGCTTTCGACAGGATTGGAATGCCTTTGTACAGGGCTGGAATGCTTTCGACAGAGTTGGAATGCTTTCGACAGAGTTGGAATGCTTTCGACAGAGTTTTATGCTTTCGACAGAGTTGGAACGCTTTCGACAGAGTTTGAATAACTTTGTACAGAGTTGGAATACATTCTACGGGGTTGGAATGCTTTCTACTGGGCTGGAATGCTTTCGACAGTGTTGGAATGCTTTCGACAGTGTTGGTATACCTTTGTACAGAGTTGGAATGCTTTCTAGAGGGTTAGAATGCTTTCGACAGTGTTGGAATACCTTTGTACAGAGTTGGAATGCTTTCTACAGTGTGGGAATGCTTTCTACAGGGTTGGAATACCTTTGTATAGGGTAGCAATGATATCTACAGGGTTGGAATGCTTTCGACAGAATTGGAATACCTTTGTACAGAGTTGCAATGCTTTCTAGAGGGTTGGAATGCTTTCGACAGAGTTGGAATTCCTTTGCACATGCTTCAAATGCTTTCTAGAGGGTTGGCCTGCTTTCGACAGAGCTGGAATACATTTGTACACAGTTGGAATGCTTTCTACAGGGTTGGAATGCTCTCTACAGTGTTGGTATACCTTTGTACAGAGTTGGAATGCTTTCTATAGGATTGGAATACCTTTGTACAGGGCTGGAATGCTTTCTACAGGGTTGGAATGCTTTCTACAGGGTTGGAATGCTTTCTACAGGGTTGGAATGCTTTCGACAGTGTTGGTACACCTTTGTACAGAGTTTTAATGCTTTCTAGAGGGTTGGAATGCTTTCTACAGTGTTGGTATACCTTTGTACAGAGTTGGCATGCTTTCTAGAGGGATGGAATGCTCTCGGCAGAGTTGGAAAACCTTTGTACAGAGTTGGAATGCTTTCTAGAGGGTTGGAATGCTTTCGACAAAGCTGGAATAACTTTGTACAGAGTTGGAATGCTTTCTACACGGTTTGAATGCTTTCTACAGTGTTGGAATACACTTGTACAGGGTTGGAATGCTTTCTACAGGGTTGGAATGCTTTCGACAGTGTTGGTACACCTTTGTACAGAGTTTTAATGCATTCTAGATGGTTGGAATGCTTTCTACAGTGTTGGTATACCTTTGTACAGAGTTGGAATGCTTTCTATAGGATTGGAATACCTTTGTACAGGGCTGGAATGCTTTCTACATGGTTGGGATGCTTTCGACAGAGTTGGAATACCTTTGTACGGAGTTGGATTGCTTTCTACAGGGTGGGAATGCTATCTACAGGATTGGAAAACCTTTGTACAGGGCTGGAATGCTTTATACAGGGTTGGAATGCTTTCGACAGTGTTGGTACACCTTTGTACAGAGTTTTAATGCTTTCTAGAGGGTTGGAATGCTTTCTACAGTGTTGGTATACCTTTGTACAGAGTTGGAATGCTTTCTAGAGGGATGGAATGCTCTCGACAGTGTTGGAAAACCTTTGTAGAGAGTTGGAATGCTTTCCACAGGGTTGAATGCTTTCTACAGGGTTGGAATGCTTTCCACAGGGTTGGAATGCTTTCTACAGTTTTGGAATGCTTTCGACAGTGTTGGTATACATTTGTGCAGAGTTGGAATGCTTTCTAGAGGGTTGGAATGCTTTCGACAGAGTTGGAATGCTTTCGACAGTGTTGGAATACCTTTGTACGGAGTTGGAATGCTTTCTACAGGGTGGGAATGCTTTCTACAGGATTGGAATACCTTTGTACAGGGCTGGAATGCTTTCTACAGGGTGGGAATGCTATCTACAGGATTGGAATACCTTTGTACAGGGCTGGAATGCTTTCTACAGGGTTGCAATGCTTTCGACAGTGTTGGTACACCTTTGTACAGAGTTGGAATGCTTTCTAGAGGGATGGAATGCTCTCGACAGTGTTGGAAAACCTTTGTAGAGAGTTGGAATGCTTTCCACAGGGTTGGAATGCTTTCCACAGGGTTGGAATGCTTTCTACAGTTTTGGAATGCTTTCGACAGTGTTGGTATACATTTGTACAGAGTTGGAATGCTTTCTAGAGGGTTGGAATGCTTTCGACAGAGTTGGAATACCTTTGAACGCAGTTGGAATGCATTCTGCAGGGTTGGAATGCTTTCGACACAGATGGAATACCTTTGTACACGGTTGAAATGCTTTCTAGAGGGTTGGAATGCTTTCGACAGAGTTTAAATACCTTTGTACAGGGTTGAAATGCTTTCTAGAGTGTTGGAATGATTTCTAGAGGTGTGGAATACTTTCGGCAGAGTTGGAATACCTGTGTAAGGAGTTCGGTCGCTTTCTACAGTGTTGGAAAGCTTTCTACAGGGTTGGAATACTTTCGTCAGAGTTGGAATACCTTTGTAGAGGGTTGGAATGCTTTCTACAGTGATGGAACGCTTCCGACAGAGTTGGAATACCGTTGTACAGAGTTGGATTGATTTCTTCAGGGTTGGAAAACTTTCTAGAGGTTTGGAATTCTTTCGACAGGGTTGAAATACACTTATGCAGAGTTGGAATACTTAATACAGGGTTGGAATGCTTTGTACAGGGTTGGAATGCTTTCGACAGAGTTGGAATACCTTTGCACAGGGTTGAAATGCTTTCTAGAGGGTTGGAATGATTTCTAGAGGCGTGGAATACTTTCGGCAGAGTTGGAATACCTGTGTAAGGAGTTCGATTGCTTTCTACAGGGTTGGAATGCTTTCTACAGTGTTGGAATACCTTTGTACACGGTTGAAATGCTTTCTACAGTGTTGGAATGATTTCTAGAGGTGTGGAATACCTGTGTAAGGAGTTCGATTGCTTTCTACAGGGTTGGAAAGCTTTCTACAGGGTTGGGATGCTGTCGACAGGGTTGGAATACCTTTGTACAGGGTTGGAATGCTTTCTAGAGGGTTGGAATGCTTTCGACAGAGTTGGAATGCATTCGACAGTGTTGGAATACCTTTGTACGGAGTTGGAATGCTTTCTAGAGGGATGGAATGCTCTCGACAGAGTTGGAAAACCTTTGTACAGAGTTGGAATGCTTTCTAGAGGGTTGGAATGCTTTCGACAGAGTTGGAATGCTTTCGACAGTGTTGGAATACCTTTGTACGGAGTTGGAATGCTTTCTACAGGGTGGGAATGCTTTCTACAGGATTGGAATACCTTTGTACAGGGCTGGAATGCTTTCTACAGGGTGGGAATGCTATCTATAGGATTGGAATACCTTTGTACAGGGCTGGAATGCTTTCTACAGGGTTGGAATGCTTTCGACAGTGTTGGTACACCTTTGTACAGAGTTGGAATGCTTTCTACAGGGTGGGAATGCTATCTACAGGAATGGAATACCTTTGTACAGGGCTGGAATGCTTTCTACAGGGTTGGAATGCTTTCGACAGTGTTGGTACACCTTTGTACAGAGTTTTAATGCTTTCTAGAGGGTTGGAATGCTTTCTACAGTGTTGGTATACCTTTGTACAGAGTTGGAATGCTTTCTAGAGGGATGGAATGCTCTCGACAGTGTTGGAAAACCTTTGTAGAGAGTTGGAATGCTTTCCACAGGGTTGGAATGCTTTCTACAGGGTTGGAATGCTTTCCACAGGGTTGGAATGCTTTCTACAGTTTTGGAATGCTTTCTACAGGATTGGAATACCTTTGTACAGGGCTGGAATGCTTTCTACAGGGTTGGAATGCTTTCTACAGGGTTGGAATGCTTTCTACAGGGTTGGAATGCTTTCGACAGTGTTGGTACACCTTTGTACAGAGTTTTAATGCTTTCTAGAGGGTTGGAATGCTTTCTACAGTGTTGGTATACCTTTGTACAGAGTTGGAATGCTTTCTAGAGGGATGGAATGCTCTCGACAGAGTTGGAAAACCTTTGTACAGAGTTGGAATGCTTTCTAGAGGGTTGGAATGCTTTCGACAAAGCTGGAATAACTTTGTACAGAGTTGGAATGCTTTCTACACGGTTTGAATGCTTTCTACAGTGTTGGAATACACTTGTACAGGGTTGGAATGCTTTCTACAGGGTTGGAATGCTTTCGACAGTGTTGGTACACCTTTGTACAGAGTTTTAATGCATTCTAGATGGTTGGAATGCTATCTACAGTGTTGGTATACCTTTGTACAGAGTTGGAATGCTTTCTATAGGATTGGAATACCTTTGTACAGGGCTGGAATGCTTTCTACATGGTTGGAATGCTTTCGACAGAGTTGGAATACCTTTGTACAGAGTTGGAATGCTTTCTAGAGGGTTGGAATGCTTTCTACAGTGTTGGTATACCTTTGTACAGAGTTGGAATGCTTTCTACAGGGTGGGAATTCTTTCTACAGAATTGGAATACCTTTGTACAGGGCTGGAATGCTTTCTGCAGGGTTGGAATGCTTTCTACAGGGTTGGAATGCTTTCGACAGTGTTGGTACACCTTGGTACAGAGTTTTAATGCTTTTTAGAGGGTTGGAATGCTTTCTACAGTGTTGGTATACCTTTGTACAGAGTTGGAATGCTTTCTGCAGGGTTGGAATGCTTTCAACAGTGTTGAAATACCTTTGTACATGGTTGTAATGCTTTCGACACGGTTGCAATGCTTTCTACAGGGTTGGAATGCTTTCTACAGGGTTGGAATGCTTTCGACAAGGTTGGAATACCTTTGTACACAGTTGAAATGCTTTCTACAGGGTTGGAATGCTTTCCACAGTGTTGGTATACATTTGTACAGGGTTGGAATGCTCACTACAGGGTTGGAATGCTTTCTACAGGGTTGGAATGCTTTCTACAGGGTTGGAATGCCTTCTACAGGGTTGGAATGCTTTCGACAGTGTTGGCATAACTTTGTACAGGGTTGGAATGCTTTATAGAGGGTTGGCATGCTTTCGACAGAGTTGGAAGTCCTTTGTACATGGTTGAAATGATTTCTACTGTATTGGAATGCTTTCTACAGGGTTGGAATGCTTTCCACAGTGTTGGTATACATTTGTACAGGGTTGGAATGCTCACTACAGGGTTGGAATGCTTTCTACAGGATTGGTATGCTTTCTACAGGGTTGGAATGCTTTCGACAGTGTTGGTATACCTTTGTACAGAGTTTGAATGCTTTCTAGAGGGTTGGAATGCTTTCTACAGGGTTGGAATGCTTTCTACAGGGTTGGAATGCTTTCGATAAAGTTGGAATACCTTTGTGCAGGGTTGGAATGCTTTATGGAGGGTTGGAATGCTTTCGACAGAGTTGGAAGTGCTTTGTACATGGTTGTAATGCTTTCTACTGGGTTGGAATGCTTTCTACAGTGTTCGAATGCTTTCTACAGGGTTGGAATGCTTTCGACAGTGTTGGTATACCTTTGTACAGAGATGTAATGCTTTCTAGAGGGTTGGAATGCTTTCTACAGTGTTGGAATGCTTTCTACAGGGTTGGAATGCTTTCGACAGGGTGGGAACACCTTTGTACAGAGTTGGAATGCTTTCTGCAGGGTTGGAATGCTATCAACAGAGTTGAAATACCTTTGTACAGGATTGAAATGCTTTCGACACGGTTGTAATGCTTTCGACAAAGTTGGAATACCTTTGTACAGGGTTGGAATCTTTATGGAGGGTTGGAATGCTTTCGACAGAGTTGGAAGTCCTTTGTACATGGTTGTAATGCTTTCTACTGGGTTGGAATGCTTTCTACAGGGTTGGAATGCTTTCTACAGGGTTGGAATGCTTTCGACAAGGTTGGAATACCTTTGTACACAGTTGGAATGCTTTCTACAGGGTTGGAATGCTTTCGACAGTGTTGGAATACATTTGTACAGGGTTGGAATGCTTACTACAGGGTTGGAATGCTTTCTACAGGGTTGGAATGCTTTCTACAGGGTTGGAATGCCTTCTACAGGGTTGGAATGATTTCGACAGTGTTGGAATAACTTTGTACAGGGTTGGAATGCTTTATAGAGGGTTGGCATGCTTTCGACAGAGTTGGAAGTCCTTTGTACATGGCTGAAATGCTTTCTACTGTATTGGAATGCTTTCTACAGGGTTGGAATGCTTTCGACAGTGTTGGAATACTTTTGTACACAGTTGGTATGCATTCTACAGGGTTGGAATGCTTTCGACAGTGTTGGTATACCTTTGTACAGAGTTTGAATGCTTTCTAGAGGGTTGGAATGCTTTCTACAGGGTTGGAATGCTTTCTACAGGGTTGGAATGATATCGACAGTGTTGGAATACCTTTGTACAGGTTTGAAGTGCTTTCGACACGGTTGGAATGCTTTCGACAGAGTTGGAATACCTTTGTACAGGGTTGGAATGCTTTCTAGAGGGTTGGAATGCTTTCGACAGAGTTGGAATGCTTTCGACAGTGTTGGAATACCTTTGTACAGGGTTGGATTGCTTTCTACAGTGTTGCCATGCTTACGACAGTGTTGGTATACCTTTCTACAGAGGAGGACTGCTTTCTAGAGGGTGGGAATGCTCTCGACAGAGTTGGAATACCTTTGTATAGAGTTGGAATGCTTTCGACAGTGTTGGTATACCTATGTACAGAGTTGGAATGCTTTCTACAGGGTGGGAATGCTTTCTACAGAGTTGGAATCCTTTCGACAGGGTGGGAATGCTTTCCAGAGGTTTGGAATGCTTTCTACAGGGTTGGAATGCTTTCGACAGAGTTGGAATACCTTTGTACAAGTTTGGAATGCTTTCTACAGGGTTGGAATTCTTTATAGAGTGTTCGAATGCTTTCTACGGGGTTGGAATGCTTTCGGCACAGTTGGAATACCTTTGTACAGAGTTGGAATGCTTTCGACAGTGTTGGTATACATTTGTACAGAGTTGCAATGCTTTCTACAGGGTGGGAATGCTTTCTACAGGGTTGGAATGCTTTCTACAAGGTGGGAAGGCTTTCTACAGGGTTGCAATACATTTGTACAGGGTGACAATGCTTTCTACAGGGTTGGAATGCTTTCGACAGAGTTGGAATGCTTTCGACAGAGTTGGAATGCTTTCGACAGAGTTTTATGCTTTCGACAGAGTTGGAACGCTTTCGACAGAGTTTGAATAACTTTGTACAGAGTTGGAATACATTCTACGGGGTTGGAATGCTTTCTACTGGGCTGGAATGCTTTCGACAGTGTTGGAATGCTTTCGACAGTGTTGGTATACCTTTGTACAGAGTTGGAATGCTTTCTAGAGGGTTAGAATGCTTTCGACAGTGTTGGAATACCTTTGTACAGAGTTGGAATGCTTTCTACAGTGTGGGAATGCTTTCTACAGGGTTGGAATACCTTTGTATAGGGTAGCAATGATATCTACAGGGTTGGAATGCTTTCGACAGAATTGGAATACCTTTGTACAGAGTTGCAATGCTTTCTAGAGGGTTGGAATGCTTTCGACAGAGTTGGAATTCCTTTGCACATGCTTCAAATGCTTTCTAGAGGGTTGGCCTGCTTTCGACAGAGCTGGAATACATTTGTACACACTTGGAATGCTTTCTACAGGGTTGGAATGCTTTCTACAGTGTTGGTATACCTTTGTACAGAGTTGGAATGCTTTCTACAGGATTGGAATACCTTTGTACAGGGCTGGAATGCTTTCTACAGGGTTGGAATGCTTTCTACAGGGTTGGGATGCTTTCTACAGGGTTGGAATGCTTTCGACAGTGTTGGTACACCTTTGTACAGAGTTTTAATGCATTCTAGATGGTTGGAATGCTTTCTACAGTGTTGGTATACCTTTGTACAGAGTTGGAATGCTTTCTATAGGATTGGAATACCTTTGTACAGGGCTGGAATGCTTTCTACATGGTTGGAATGCTTTCGACAGAGTTGGAATACCTTTGTACAGAGTTGGAATGCTTTCTAGAGGGTTGGAATGCTTTCTACAGTGTTGGTATACCTTTGTACAGAGTTGGAATGCTTTCTACAGGGTGGGAATTCTTTCTACAGGATTGGAATACCTTTGTACAGGGCTGGAATGCTTTCTGCAGGGTTGGAATGCTTTCTACAGGGTTGGAATGCTTTCGACAGTGTTGGTACACCTTTGTACAGAGTTTTAATGCTTTCTAGAGGGTTGGAATGCTTTCTACAGTGTTGGTATACCTTTGTACAGAGTTGGAATGCTTTCTAGAGGGATGGAATGCTCTCGACAGAGTTGGAAAACCTTTGTACAGAGTTGCAATGCTTTCTAGAGGGTTGTAATGCTTTCGACAGAGTTGGAATGCTTTCGACAGTGTTGGAATGCCTTTGTACAAGGTTGGAATGCTTTCTACAGGGTTGGAATGCTTTCTACAGGGATGGAATTCTTTCTACAGTTTTGGAATGCTTTCGACAGTGTTGGTATACCTTTGTACAGAGTTGGAATGCTTTCTAGAGGGATGGAATGCTCTTGACAGAGTTGGAAAACCTTTGTACAGAGTTGGAATGCTTTCTAGAGGGTTGGAATGCTTTCGACAGAGTTGGAATGCTTTCGACAGTGTTGGAATACCTTTGTACGGAGTTGGAATGCTTTCTACAGGGTGGGAATGCTTTCTACAGGATTGGAATACCTTTGTACAGGGCTGGAATGCTTTCTACAGGGTTGGAATGCTTTCGACAGAGTTGGAATGCTTTCGACAGTGTTGGAATGCCTTTGTACAAGGTTGGAATGCTTTCTACAGGGTTGGAATGCTTTCTACAGGGTTGGAATTCCTTTGCACATGCTTCAAATGCTTTCTAGAGGGTTGGCCTGCTTTCGACAGAGCTGGAATACATTTGTACACACTTGGAATGCTTTCTACAGGGTTGGAATGCTTTCTACAGTGTTGGTATACCTTTGTACAGAGTTGGAATGCTTTCTACAGGATTGGAATACCTTTGTACAGGGCTGGAATGCTTTCTACAGGGTTGGAATGCTTTCTACAAGGTTGGAATGCTTTCTACAGGGTTGGAATGCTTTCGACAGTGTTGGTACACCTTTGTACAGAGTTTTAATGCATTCTAGATGGTTGGAATGCTTTCTACAGTGTTGGTATACCTTTGTACAGAGTTGGAATGCTTTCTATAGGATTGGAATACCTTTGTACAGGGCTGGAATGCTTTCTACATGGTTGGAATGCTTTCGACAGAGTTGGAATACCTTTGTACAGAGTTGGAATGCTTTCTAGAGGGTTGGAATGCTTTCTACAGTGCTGGTATACCTTTGTACAGAGCTGGAATGCTTTCTACAGGGTGGGAATTCTTTCTACAGGATGGGAATACCTTTGTACAGGGCTGGAATGCTTTCTGCAGGGTTGGAATGCTTTCTACAGGGTTGGAATGCTTTCGACAGTGTTGGTACACCTTTGTACAGAGTTTTAATGCTTTCTAGAGGGTTGGAATGCTTTCTACAGTGTTGGTATACCTTTGTACAGAGTTGGAATGCTTTCTAGAGGGATGGAATGCTCTCGACAGAGTTGGAAAACCTTTGTACAGAGTTGGAATGCTTTCTAGAGGGTTGTAATGCTTTCGACAGAGTTGGAATGCTTTCGACAGTGTTGAAATGCCTTTGTACAAGGTTGGAATGCTTTCTACAGGGTTGGAATGCTTTCTACAGGGTTGGAATTCTTTCTACAGTTTTGGAATGCTTTCGACAGTGTTGGTATACCTTTGTACAGAGTTGGAATGCTTTCTAGAGGGATGGAATGCTCTTGACAGAGTTGGAAAACCTTTGTACAGAGTTGGAATGCTTTCTAGAGGGTTGGAATGCTTTCGACAGAGTTGGAATGCTTTCGACAGTGTTGGAATACCTTTGTACGGAGTTGGAATGCTTTCTACAGGGTGGGAATGCTTTCTACAGGATTGGAATACCTTTGTACAGGGCTGGAATGCTTTCTACAGGGTTGGAATGCTTTCGACAGTGTTGGTACACCTTTGTACAGAGTTTTAATGCTTTCTAGAGGGTTGGAATGCTTTCTACAGTGTTGGTATACCTTTGTACAGAGTTGGAATGCTTTCTACAGGGTGGGAATGCTATCTACAGGATTGGAATACCTTTGTACAGGGCTGGAATGCTTTCTACAGGGTTGGAATGCTTTCGACAGTGTTGGTACACCTTTGTACAGAGTTTTAATGCTTTCTAGAGGGTTGGAATGCTTTCTACAGTGTTGGTATACCTTTGTACAGAGTTGGAATGCTTTCTAGAGGGATGGAATGCTCTCGACAGTGTTGGCAAACCTTTGTAGAGAGTTGGAATGCTTTCCACAGGGTTGGAATGCTTTCTACAGTGTTGGAATGCTTTCCACAGGGTTGGAATGCTTTCTACAGTTTTGGAATGCTTTCGACAGTGTTGGTATACATTTGTACAGAGTTGGACTGCTTTCTAGAGGGTTGGAATGCTTTCGACAGAGTTGGAATACCTTTGAACGCAGTTGGAATGCATTCTGCAGGGTTGGAATGCTTTCGACACAGATGCAATACCTTCGTACAGAGTTGGAATGCTTTCTACAGGATTGGAATGCTTTCTAGAGGGTTGGGATGCTGCCGACAGGGTTGGAATACCTTTGTACAGGGTTGGAATGCTTTCTAGAGGGTTGGAATGCTTTCGCCAGAGTTGGAATGCATTCGACAGTGTTGGAATACCTTTGTACGGAGTTGGTATGCTTTCTAGAGGGATGGAATGCTCTCGACAGAGTTGGAAAACCTTTGTACAGAGTTGGAATGCTTTCTAGAGGGCTGGAATGCTTTCGACAGAGTTGGAATGCTTTCGACAGTGTTGGAATACCTTTGTACGGAGTTGGATTGCTTTCTACAGGGTGGGAATGCTATCTACAGGATTGGAAAACCTTTGTACAGTGCTGGAATGCTTTATACAGGGTTGGAATGCTTTCGGCAGTGTTGGTACACCTTTGTACAGAGTTTTAATGCTTTCTAGAGGGTTGGAATGCTTTCTACAGTGTTGGTATACCTTTGTACAGAGTTGGAATGCTTTCTAGAGGGATGGAATGCTCTCGACAGTGTTGGAAAACCTTTGTAGAGAGTTGGAATGCTTTCCACAGGGTTGGAATGCTTTCTACAGGGTTGGAATGCTTTCCACAGGCTTGGAATGCTTTCTACAGTTTTGGAATGCTTTCGACAGTGTTGGTATACATTTGTACAGAGTTGGAATGCTTTCTAGAGGGTTGGAATGCTTTCGACAGAGTTGGAATGCTTTCGACAGTGTTGGAATACCTTTGTACGGAGTTGGAATGCTTTCTACAGGGTGGGAATGCTTTCTACAGGATTGGAATACCTTTGTACAGGGCTGGAATGCTTTCTACAGGGTGGGAATGCTATCTACAGGATTGGAATACCTTTGTACAGGGCTGGAATGCTTTCTACAGGGTTGCAATGCTTTCGACAGTGTTGGTACACCTTTGTACAGAGTTGGAATGCTTTCTACAGGGTGGGAATGCTATCTACAGGATTGGAATACCTTTGTACAGGGCTGGAATGCTTTCTACAGGGTTGGAATGCTTTCGACAGTGTTGGTACACCTCTGTACAGAGTTTTAATGCTTTCTAGAGGGTTGCAATGCTTTCTACAGTGTTGGTATACCTTTGTACAGAGTTGGAATGCTTTCTAGAGGGATGGAATGCTCTCGACAGTGTTGGAAAACCTTTGTAGAGAGTTGGAATGCTTTCCACAGGGTTGGAATGCTTTCGACAGTGTTGGTACACCTTTGTACAGAGTTGGAATGCTTTCTACAGGGTGGGAATGCTATCTACAGGAATGGAATACCTTTGCACAGGGCTGGAATGCTTTCTACAGGGTTGGAATGCTTTCGACAGTGTTGGTACACCTTTGCACAGAGTTTTAATGCTTTCTAGAGGGATGGAATGCTTTCTACAGTGTTGGTATACCTTTGTACAGAGTTGGAATGCTTTCTAGAGGGATGGAATGCTCTGGACAGTGTTGGAAAACCTTTGTAGAGAGTTGGAATGCTTTCCACAGGGTTGGAATGCTTTCTACAGGGTTGGAATGCTTTCCACAGGGTTGGAATGCTTTCTACAGTTTTGGAATGCTTTCGACAGTGTTGGTATACATTTGTACAGAGTTGGAATGCTTTCTAGAGGGTTGGAATGCTTTCGACAGAGTTGGAATACCTTTGAACGCAGTTGGAATGCATTCTGCAGGGTTGGAATGCTTTCGACACAGATGGAATACCTTTGTACACGGTTGAAATGCTTTCTAGAGGGTTGGAATGCTTTCGACAGAGTTTAAATACCTTTGTACAGGGTTGAAATGCTTTCTAGAGTGTTGGAATGATTTCTAGAGGTGTGGAATACTTTCGGCAGAGTTGGAATACCTGTGTAAGGAGTTCGGTCGCTTTCTACAGTGTTGGAAAGCTTTCTACAGGGTTAGAAAGCTTTCTACAGGGTTGGAATACTTTCGTCGGAGTTGGAATACCTTTGTAGAGGGTTGGGATGCTTTCTACAGTGATGGAACGCTTCCGACAGAGTTGGAATACCGTTGTACAGAGTTGGAATGATTTCTTCAGGGTTGGAAAACTTTCTAGAGGTTTGGAATTCTTTCGACAGGGTTGAAATACACTTATGCAGAGTTGGAATACTTAATACAGGGTTGGAATGCTTTATACAGGGTTGAAATGCTTTCTACAGGTTTGGAATGCGTTCTACAGTGTTGGAATACCTTTGTACAGAGTTAGAATGCTTTCTACAGGTTTGGAATGCTTTCTACAGTGTTGGGAAACCTCTGTACAGAGTTGGAATGCTTTCTATACGGTTGGAATGCTTTCTAGAGGGTAGGAGTGCGTTCAAGAGTGTTGGAATGCTTTCGACAGAGATGGAATACCTTTGTACAGAGCTGGGATACCTTTGTACAGGGTTGGAATACTTTCGACAGAGTTGAAATACCTTTGTACAGAGTTGGAATGAATTCTACATAGTTGGAATGATTTCGACAGAGTTGGAATGCTTTCGACAGAGTGGGTATACCTTTGTACAGTGGTGAAATTCTTTATAGAGCGTTGGAATGCTTTCTAGAGGGTTGGAATGCTTTCTAGAGGGTTGGAATGCTGTCGACACAGTTGGAATACCTTTGTACAGAGTTGGAATGCTTTCTAGAAGGTTGGAATGCTTTCGACAGAGTTGGAATGCTTTGGACAGAGTTGGAGAACGTTCTCCAGTGTTGGAAAGGCTTTGGACATGTTGACGTGATCGACACTTCTCGGAAAACTCTACATGTGGTCTTCAGCTTTCTCAGGCGCCGAGGTCATCAATAGCGCATAGATTAAAGAATGCGTCAACGACAGACCGTAAGTGGCACACATGCTACGTTGGCTTCAGCGTTTTTTTAGTCTCATGGTAACATTGCTAGCGTGGGGATCTGTACCAGCTTACATATATTCCACATTTTGTACTTAACTTTCACAATAAATATATCACTTACAGTACCTTACAATTTACCGACGCATTTCTTTAATTCCACAAACATCGCATAACCATAACAGGTTATGGGCCCAGGGCTGTAAATTGTAAGGTAGCAACGCGAAGTGAATAAAGTGTTAAAGTGTTGTGCTTGGTAAAGTAAGAGATAGTGCTAAAATCGAATCAGCAAGTGCAAAGATCGAGATGTTACGTGGCGAAGAAAACTGGCTCCAGTGCCGTTTTATTATGCACTTATTATACTTATTATACACTTTTGAAGGAAGATGACGACCTGATCAACGTTTGTGAAGGGAATCTGTATCATCCAGGTAACAGTGCGGAATAGGGAATCGCCCGTGAAAGATTTTTGAAGGCAGATCGGTTAGCGAGGAAATTAATTGTGACCTCGGTAGGAAGGAAACTGTTGGATCTTCTTTTACGCTGCACAACAGCACATGAAATGTGGAAGAAATTAAACACAGTATATGATATGAAGTCAAATGAAAATTTAAATATGATCCAGAAGCAGTTCTTCAATTTTAAATGGGAAGAATCTGAAAATGTGTCCCACAATTTGTCGAAGTTGGAACTGATGGCGGCGAAGATGAAAGCCCTTGAAGGTGAAGTTGCCGAGAGAACGCTGATAACACTCATTTTATCGGCGTTACCAAGCAAATTTGATCATTTTCACAGTGCGTGGGAGTCAGTGGAGGAAGAAAGGAAAACCCTAGACAAACTTAGTACCAGACTGATGGGAGAAGAAACCAGATGAAAGAAAGACGACCAGGAAACATCGGTGGCGCTGGTAACAAAAAGTAATAATTGTAAAAGGGAACAGCAGAAGCGATCAAATAAAACCGAATATGAGAAACAAGGATCAAGCTCGGACATTTAAAAAATATCGGCCCGAAGCAATAGTTGGTAATTCGTAATAATTGATCAGAGTTCCACGGCATCTTAGGCAATCATCATCCGAGCTTATATCGCGCATCAAAACGCATCAATAAGAAATCGAATTTGTAATTGCGAATCGCGAACCGTTACTAATAATAATCGCGAACCGCCAATATAACATTCGCGAGTTCTACACATCGTGTATACACAGAATATATTATAATAAATATCTATTATTAAATATATATGAGCGATTTTTCAGTACCTATCACGACCCAACCACCTCACAACCAATAATTAACAATATTTAAGCAACTAATTAATAACAATTAAACTATTAATTTATAGCAATGGAAACATTTGTTGACAACATTTAAAACATTAATTTATAACAATCAAACCATTCTTCAAGGAATCAATAAGTCTCTCGCTAATAGCCTAATAGATCGTTTGATAGATCTAACGAAGAAATACCTAATCGCGATTACAGCCAATTAATTCATATTATTCGCTACATAATTAATATCAGTATCACGATGCAGGAGGTATCGAAGAAAACAAGCCATTTTATGTTACAACTATAACGAGTAAATTTACTTGTTTAACTTTAGAAGAATTAAAAAGGTACCTGACTTTTAAATAAGCATTAAATAAGAATTGTAAATATCGCAGACAGTGATGTAGGTGTTATTCAAGAAAAAAGAACATATTATTTTGTAATTAGTACCAGTAAATGAACCAATATCGATAATATAATATAATGTTTAATATGAATTTTATCTATCTGATTATTTAATACCTTAACTTATTTTACAGTAACGTCATCGACTGCCGTTAGGCTTTGTTTCCCTTTCTGTTCAAACTAACTGATAATCGAAAACTAGTATCAAAGAAGTGTGAATATAGTTTTAGCTTGTAGGAACCATTAAAACGATAAAAATGGATATCGTATTAAATCGTTGAAGGCGCCCATTAACGATAAAAATTAAGAAATTGGTCAGTGTGATTTTGTTATAATGGAAAAACCGTCTTTTGCTTTGTCAAAAGATCGTTACCCTTTGATTGACATCTCGATACTTTGTAAAGGTATATAAGGAACCCGGAAGTCGCGCGCGAGCTCTTTAGTGCCTGAACTGTCGGAGAGTGAACATCGAAGAAGAACTTAAATATACTGTAAATAAACAAAAAATATTAACAATAACATTGAAATAGTAATTTATAACGTCTAAACCGTTAATTTACAACACTTAAGCTATTAATTTATAACATTTCAGCTATTAATTTATAATATATAAGCTATTAATTTACAACATTTAAGCTATTAATTTATAACATTTCAGCTATTAATTTAGAACATTTAAGCTATTAACTTACAACATTTAAGCTATTAATTTACAACATTTAAACTGTTATTTTATACATTCAAGCCATTAATTAACATTTAAACTATTAATTTATAATATTTAAGCTATTAATTCATAATATTTAAGCTATTAATTTTTCATGTTTACACTATTAGTTTATAACATTTAAACCATTAATTTATAACATTTAAACTATTAATTTATATCATCCAAGCCATTAATTTATAACAATTAAGCTATTAATTTATAACATTTAAACTATTAATTTCTAACATTTGAGCCATTAATTAACAACATTTAAGCTATTAATTTACAACATTTAAACTGTTATTTTATACACTTAAGCTGTTAATTTATAACATTTAAACTATTAATTTATAGCATTTAAACTGTTATTTTATACATGTAAGCCATTAATTTCTAACATTTAAACTATTAATTTATATCATCTAAGCCATTAATTTATAACATTTAAGCTATTAATTTACAAAATTTAAGCTGTTAATTTACAAAATTTAAACTGTTATTTTATGCATTTAAGCTGTTAATTTATAACATTTAAACTATTAATTTATAGCATTTAAACTGTTATTTTATACATGTAAGCCATTAATTTCTAACATTTAAACTATTAATTTATATCATCTAAGCCATTAATTTATAACATTTAAGCTATTAATTTATAACACTTAAGCTATTAATTTCTAACATTTAAACTATTAATTTACAAAATTTAAGCTATTAATTTACAACATTTAAACTGTTATTTTATGCATTTAAGCTGTTAATTTACAACATTTAAACTATTAATTTATAGCATTTAAACTGTTATTTTATACATGTAAGCCATTAATTTCTAACATTTAAACTATTAATTTATATCATCTAAGGCATTAATTTATAACATTTAAGCCATTAATCTAAAACAATTACTCCATTAATTCTTAACAGTTATACCAATAATTTATAACCATATCCTCCCATTAATTCAAACTAATTATGCTCTTAATTTATAACAGTTGTACCATTAATTGGAAGCAACTTTAATTCATTGATTTAAATAAATACCATCAATTCGTTGTGATTAAATTAATGATTTATTTTGTTTTCTTTAATATTTACGAAATCTTTCAAGCCCCCGAAGTGCTATTATATTTCTATATAGTATTATTTTTTAATTTTAAATTCTAAAGTATTTAATTTCTCATTTCACTATTTCATATAAAACCAGTAGTAAAGCAGAGTGTACCAATTGAGTGTCTATGGATGGAATGTAATTTTCCATGTCTGCTCAAAACCAAGGAAACAGCACCGTATTCGTGGTATGAAGGAAGCAAGTGCAGCGACAACTCACCATTCATCCATACGCACTACAATTGGTACCTTGCATGGTTTCGTTTCTTCGATGTTAAGTTCAATATCCAAGTACGATTATGCAAATCCACGTACTACAGCCATTCTAATTAATAAATTTCAATACACGTTACTTCTTTGTTATAAAATAATTTTACATCTCTGCTTCCAATGCTTAAAAACTCTTTATGTAAATGGGCCCCGAGCGTAGTTACCTCCTCGTGGTGGGTCCCGGTAATTGGTATCGTTTTCCAAATAATAATACACCAAGTGATATTTTGAATATTAGTATTATTATTTAAAAAACGATATCAAGGTAAAAACTACTTGAATATATTCTGGTCTTGATCATCCAAAATAGTTTTGGTGATCTAGACTGGACTAATACCCCCCCGCGGGGGCACCGTTGGACACCGCGGGACATCGTGGGACCCCGAGGGACCCCGTGGGACACCGTGGGATGCGTGCGTTATAGCCTTAATTAATCGTAAGATAGATACCTATGTTATGTGCATTGTAAGCTCATTCCGTACAAAGATACTTACCCATCTCGAAACGAAAAATATAGATCTCGTCTCTCATGATCCTCTCGCTTACCACCTTGGAAAAATTGTTCCAGCGATTTATCGCTTCACGATCGCTCAGTTCTTTCAAACTGCCGCGTGGCGTACTCGCTCGCGCGTATTCCGGGTACGCGCGGCTCAACGTACACTGGACAATTCTTTGGATTCGAAGGTCGTCCAAGGACACCTCTTGTCTTGGTGACTTCTCGAAGACTGCTCGTGGTTTGCCTCGAATCGCGGGCGTTGTCATCACGCTGGTGATACCTGTGAATCTGTTGACGATTGAGTCGCAGGTCCGCAATCCTGTCCGATTGGTACTTCGGTACTTGGACAGGGGACCTGCATTTAATGTCCTCCGTAATTCTGTTCGAACTCGCGGGGGTGGACCCCACTGTTCAGTTGGGGCCTTGCCTTTGTAATCCTGTTCAGCGGTCCCTCCCCGGGTTCAACTGTTCAGTTGGAGTTGTTACATTGCAGGCCCATTTACTGGACACTGGTATCATCGGTAAGTGCCATCGACCGTGATAAGATCCAAACGACGTGATAGGAATCGAGCGAAGGTCAATGCTTGCGCTGCCACTGAATCTTAGGTTATCTGGTGTACGGGGGTACGTCACGTAGGTTTGTTAGTTCTTTCGAGAGATCGTGATTACATCTGTTCCGGGCGAACGGAGGTTTTTCGTTCATCGTCTGATTGTTGAGGCTCCTTTTCCATTGTAGCCTCATTTCTTTTCTTTCGTTCCAAGTTAGACAAATGTATCTTTGATACGGAATGTTGCCGATAGGGTTGCGAATTATTGTACGATGTTTGTTCCGATCGATGTAATCGTTGTGTGTGAGATACATGTTGCGTTGTGTGCGAGATAGATATTGCGTCGTGTAAGCTTTGTTTTACGTTTGTGAAGATTCGTGTAACTGCTGCGTAGGAGGTAGGTGTTTCGCGGTTAGGCTACGAAATAACTATCTCTTTACGCAGGCCCATGATCGAGTAGAGTCAGAACTCGACATTCTTGCCAATAGGTTGAATGTCGAGACCGATGCATAATGTTAAATAACTCGTGCGTAGTCACCTCCTCGTGGTGAGACCTGGTAATTGGTATCGTTTTCAAAAAATTGATCAGTTGATTAATCTTTGGAAAACGATGCCAAGCGAAGAACTACGCACCAGTCCAGTTTGGGTCTCCAAAAACCGCGAAAAGAATTTTGGATGATCTAGACTGGACTGCACCGTGGGACAGCGTCGGTCCAGTGTGGATCTCCAAAAGCCGCGAAAAGAATTTTGGATTATCTAGACTGGACTACAACGTGGGACGCCGTTGGATGCCGTTGGACATCGTTGGACACCGTTGGACACCGTTGGACGCCGTGGGACAAGTGTATTGTAAGCCCACTCTGTACATCGATACTTTTCTGACTTGGAACGAAATATAAAAATCTATTCTTCTTTTCCACTGAATCTATACTATAATTTCATTTAATTATTTTATACATTTGTTTTAATTTCTAGTAATTTTTCGAGTAACTTATTTGTCGAAAGCAGAGATAATATAAAAGTAACAGAAAAATTGACATATGGATGCGAAGACTATTAAGGATCAATCCGATAAATATATCTTAACTAAGACAGTTTTGTATGAATAATTTTGTTGTCTTTTTATTCGAATATGGGTAACGTTTAATATACAATTTATATTTATTTTAAAGTATATTTGATACATATTTCATAATAGATAATTTCTTAATTATTTGGAATACTAAAATGAACATAAAGACGATTAAATAAATTATTGTTCTATTTCCGATGTATGAAATCATTCACTTCAAACGAATTTTTAACAAATTATCTTATTATTTCAAATTGAGTTATATCACAATTCACGTATCGAATTCAATTTCTTTTGCTTTATTATGTGAATTTACTACAATTAACGTCATAAACTTGCAACATAGTAACAGTTAGATTCAAATACCTCGAAACAAGGCTTCGCGAGCGTTTTTGCAGTATTCTTTAAGTATATTTGGTGGCGAACTTTTGAATTCTCGCAAATATTTTCCAATATTTATAACACGCGACCATAGTGTATTAGTAAAATGTATATTTCATATTCTAATAACGAAAATTCACAGTATATATTCTAATAACGAACAGTATAATTCTTGCAAGCGATTGCATTGCATTCGCGATATTCGTAAGGATTTGTTCCCTATCGAGAAATATCTCACAATTTTCAACTAAATAATATTTCTCAAACTTAATAATAATTTAAATAACTTTCTTAATAATAATTTTTAAGTATAAAGAAATAGCAGTATTTTCTAAATAAACGTTCGATAGGAAAAAGAAGAAAATTGTCGAAACGACGTTTCGCTTCTTTTCCACCCCCTACCCCCGCCCCTAAACTGCTTTATTTTCAGGGAATATTTGTGACCGCGCGCAATGCGGTTGTAGAGTCAGTGTTTGTTACGCTATAGTTTTTTTTCAATATTTTAAAATCACGATAGTTTTGATCAAATTCGATCGAATAATCACGCGCGAAAATAATAAAATTTTATCAATCAAATTTGTACGCGATATTAGAGTTCTTGTTCGCCGATTATAATTTACGCGGTCGTGGTAATGTAGTCTTTTCTTTTTCTTTTTTATACATTTATTTTTTTGAATATTCGTTTTCGGTATTAGAGTCAGTGCTACCCTCAAGAGGATAAAGCCTCTCCAGGAGCTCAGGAATGTAAGTAGTTTTATATATTGTATTTCAATTTGTTCTATTTACTATATTTTGTTTGAAATATTGTTAATTATAAAGTAAAAATTAATGATATTTTAGAAAGCTATAAATGTTCTTTTTAATTGAAATAAAATCTTAAAGTCTTAATATTAAAGTACGATAAAACCGTCTGATACGCATAAAAAATCACTGAATTCGTATTAGCGTTCCAATTTACATATTTATTAGACGTTACTCTTTATTATTGCTAAAATTTCAAGTTTGTTATTACGTATTAACGATATTAATGATATCTTATGTTCTGTTATAGGCATATCACTGCTTCAACTTCTTCATCTTCTTTGAGAATGTTTTAACAGTGGCTCAAAGGCCAAGAATGTAAGTATTTTTACATATCGCACTTCTATTATATCTATTCGGTACACTTTCCTTTGATCACTATCAATTAAAAAATACAATTTGATTGAAAATTTGGGAGGTTAGTGTTTTCTGTGGTTATTCTTTCATTAAAATAAAATAAGTGTTAAAGTCTTAATACCGAATTATGAAACAAATAATTAACATATTTAAGAAATCATTAGATTCTTAATTTTTAGATTTTGAACTTTCATATTAGAGTTTCAGTTTTTATACTAACCAAAGTTTATTAGAATTTCAATCTTTATTATTACTAAAATTATTAAAGTTAAGAAACCTTCATTTTTCATTATCTCCAACTTTTCAAATAGTTAGCAATCACTCATCATGTTTTCTTTTGTAACAGATTTTTCGCAACCCCCGTTGCTACCATTGGCCATTCAACGATTCCTGCCTGATGTTAGTCTCCCTGATGATATTCGCTGGGATACCACAGCATCCAGGGTAACGTTCTCTGTTTCTTCGCATCGAACGGTGAGTCGCATGTATTTCTGTTCCTCCGGTCACTCAATCATGTCGTAGGATGAAAGGTCCGAATCGGCACGGGTGACCGGTTGTATTACGTAGAATTTCTTGCGAGCATAGTGACCGCGGGTATTTTTATACCCGCGAGTAGTAACATTCTTTTTTCAAATTTATTAGTTTAGGATAGGTCTTCTTGCATATCGCGATTATAATAATTAGTTTTTTTAATAGTTAGGTTAAACATATAAATTTCCGAATATATTCGTGTTATTTATAAATATGCATGTTAATATTCCGTATGAATATTTGCAAATGGCAAATATCTACACGAATATACCTGTATGACATAAATATACTTGATTTTTAGCAATGGATTGATCGTGACAATATTAAGTTACGTTTATCAGGTAAGTCAATATTAAGTAAAATTCATTTTTTTCCGTACAAAAATGTGTGAAATTTTACGTGCAAGAAGACACTTCGCGACAGGCAGATGTTTCAATCAAAGCAATAATTTTGAACACTGCTTCTGCATTTTCGAGGATGTGCTTTGATAAAGAGATCGCCTGAGATTATTTCTTTCTTAGTAATATATTTAGAGTCAACTGTTCCATTTGCTCGAATCTTAATCTTTTTTCAATTAACGCTACCTCTTTTGCGATATTAAAATTTTGTTCTTATTTATGAAATTAATAGAGTAAAGTTATTACAATATGAATCGAAGTAATGAAATACAAAATCAAAGAAAGTTAGTCCGTTAAATAAAAATTGGACAAACTAATCATCTTTTTAGATCAGGATTTTCAGGTTTAACCCTTTCCGTGCCCATTGTCAGGATCTCATTCACGTGCCCAGGTGCTACTTGAATGGGAGAAAGACATTGGGCACGATGATCTAGAATTAAGTGATGTAATAATTCTCAGCGACTGACGATGTGTTAGTGTATCGTGCACGACGTATTTTCCACATTATGTATGTGTGTTGTTAGGCCGTGGAATTGCGTCGCTTTTTTTCATTCGTTAAAACTTCAATTATTAAAAATGTCGAGACATATATCGATTCAATTTACGTCTCGATACAATCACAATTTATGATAATATCATCTACACGATTACGTGTAATCACGCTCTTAATATTGTTACCAATTGCAATTATAATCCCAAGTTTGCTTATATTTATTTTAAGGATATAATTTCTTCAGACGTGTTTTATCACGTTTTACGCAATGGTCACTAGCGTTCGTCAGTCGATTTCAGGAAAAAGGTACGTACCTTAGAGTATGCATGTTTGCTAAGCTCGGGTGTCGGAGGCGTCCCGGGACGTCCTCTCTAGTGTAGGACCTTTGCGCCCGGGCGTTTGCGTGAGAACCGTGGAGCGAGTGTGTTGGTGTGCCTGCTTTGCCATTTTTTAAATATAGCGCTAGGTAGGATAGGTAGTATACTTTCTGGTATGTCTGTTAATTATAAGTAGGTAGGGCCGGGCAGGTTGGCACAGTCTCTGGTCGGGTAGGCACATTTTCGCGTGACCAACCTGTTTCTGGAAATTTATTTGAAAAATCGACGGTGAAACTGGCACGAGTAGAGCATGCTCTCGTCTCTGGTTTCGCCTGTTGATTTTTCGAATTTCGCGATCGCGGTCGCGAGTGGGCGAACGAACGTTTATCGCTCGAGCACGCACATGCGAGTGGGCAACGATCATCGCTGTGATCGTTGGTCAGTCCATGTGCACTTCAATCAGCTTCCGCGGTTTATATTTTTATTTTACCTTTATAAGTTTTTTTTTTGTTTGCGATTTAGAAGTCTCGAGCTTAGATATAAGTTTCAGCGGGCATTGCGCCCGAAGAAAGAAGAGGCTATAAGCCGAAGAGGCCCGGCAAACTGCCACTCAAGAGGGCAACTACTAATGGCTGCCCATCCTCTGGGTGATCCAGAGCATGGGAAGTCATTATCGTTACTACTTTGTCACTATGCTTGCTTTTAGTATTTTTAGTAGTAGTAGTAGTAGTTTTTGTTTTTTTGGCCGATGTATATATCGGTCCATCGTCCCATTGGGCAACTCGCGATTTTTCGTATTAGTGTTGCGACAAATTAATCACGGATTGTATTAGAGTTGCGAAATAACATCGCGGCTTCGCATTAGTGTGGCGAGAAAATAATTACGGTTTGAATTATAGTTGCGATAAAATGATAATCGCGTTTGCTTTGGAGTTGTGAATCGTCTTTTGCAAATTTTATTATGAATTTTTAGAATTTCTTATAGAACTATACGTATCAGAATTTATCCTTTCTTCTGTTGTTTAAAATTAGATTATAAAAGTGTTTAATTAATTTTATAGTATTGCAAGTTTCAGTATCAGAATATTTGAAGTAGCTTTTTCATATAGTAAAGAATAATTTTCATTAAATTCACTTTAAGCGCTAGCGTTGCGATATTATTCCATCGCGAGTTCTACTAATTTTTCCTGTTAGCGTTGCGATAATGAATGATCGCGTTTTCATAAATAGAGTTGCGTTTATAAAATGCCCAAACCGACTGCATTTGTCGGACACTGTTTCTGGCTCACACGATACAGCTGGAAGAGCTGTGCAAGTGTGATCGTTTATCGGTAACCTCCTAAATGGTTGCACTGCGATATCTCAGCCCTCCACTCGTGATTTTTCTTATTAGTGTTGCGATAAATTAATTACGGGTTGTATTAGAGTTGCGATAAAATGATAATCGCGTTTGCTTTAGAGTTGCGAATTACGATATCGCGATTGCCTGTTGCAATTTTTAGAATTTTTCCTGTTTTGCATTGTTTAAAATTAGATTATAAAAGTGTTCAATTAATTTTATAGTATTGCAAGTAGCAATACCAGAATATTTAAAGTAGCTTTTTCATATAGTAAATAATAAGTTTCATTAAATTCACTTTAAGAGTTAGCGTTGCGATGTTGTTCCATCGCGAGTTCTACTTATTTTTCCCTTTAGCGTTGCGACAACGAATGATCGCGTTTTGTCAAGTAGAGTTGCGTTCACAAACTGCCCAAACCCTCCGACTGCATTTGTCGGACACAGTTCCTGGATCACACGTACAGCTGCAAGAGCTGTGCAAGTGTGGTCGTTCATCAGTAACCTCCTAAATGGTTGCACTACGATCTCTCGCTATTAGTGTTGCGTATTGTTTAAATACGAGTGCGTAGATTTGAATTTATTAGCATTGCGTCTCAAGTTTCGGGAATTTTCAGACTTTTCTTCTTTTTTTTCTTTTTTTTTAATGATAGATTAATTGATATTGCAGATACAACAAAGCACTCTTCGCGTTTGATTTTGAGAATTTTTTGCTTTATAAATATTAGTAGTAAATTAGCGTTGCGAAACAAGAATATTCAGTTCCACTCTCGGCGCGTTGATCGGGTTTATATAGAGTGGAAAACGATTGAATTTTAGTAGCCCTTCTGGCTACTGCTTTGTTTCTTTTTCAGAGTCCCTTATTAATGCACCCCTTATTACTACGTTTTATTACTGAAAATACTGCTATAAGACATATTCCTTTGTCAGCGTTAACGTTACCATAACTGTTAAAATACAGAACTTTGTTACGAATGTATAATTTATATTTACATGTATGAAACTGTGAGCGATTTCATGCGTAAAAAAGTATTATAATAAAATATCTTAATGTTGCTATGAAAGCTTGAAATATTTTTTAAAATTTAATTCATTGCGATTGGAATTAATGCTGGTGATTGTTCGTTCTTAGAACCATAACTTTTAGAATGTTTTCGACCGTGATATTTTTAATCTTTTAAGAGTAATGTATAATTTTATAAATATTCGAATTTCATTTGTGTTACGCCACGAGGCTCAGTAGAGATCATATTTCCAACCGTCGCTCGCGTTCCTCCAGCGTCGCAGATATATCCTCTTATCTGCCGGACGAAAAACATACATTCTATCGACGAGCGCATAATGATCACGCAGGCCGACTTCTTTGTTAGAAATAACGGTCCGAAATCGACGGTTCCAGAACTGGCTGCCTGGTGACAACTATGCGATCGTCGATACAATGTATGTTTTTCGTCGGGCAGATAAGAGATTATTTCTCCGACGCTGGAGGACCGCGAGCGACGGTTAGAAATATGATCTCTACTGAGCCTCGTGGCGTAAAAATTTGCATGAAACAAAAGTTCATTCGCGATAATCGTCACGTTTGTAACAAAAATTCTGAGCAAAATTATTTATGTGCATATCTTTCGGTACATTATGTTGCAAGTAACTGTGTTGTTGTAGCAAATAACAGATACCGTTAAAAGTTAAAAGACGAAGCAAGTGATTTTCTAATAAGCGGGTTTTCTCTCATCTTAGTTATTTTAAATGAAATTTTTAATTTTTAATTCAGTTTAGATTCTATTACTTTAAATTCTTGTTTTCAACGTAACCCTAGTTTCGATTAAAAAGATACAAATGATTCTCTATTTTTGCTAAAATTTAATCGAGAATAATTTGATCTGTAATTGACCATTATTAGTAGTTTATTTTTCATGTATAAAATGCTCTCGTTTTAAAGATTCCTGTTTCTTTTGTATTCCAAATCCAGCAAATGACTTTGTTTCAGATTTATCAATTTACAGAAAATATTTTGTAGTTATATATTTGAACGTTTCATAGCATATTAAATATGTATGCTAGATACTCAAATAATCTTTCTTTCATTGTCTGATTGTTCAGGCTTTTTCCTGTTTTCCCATTTGTAAGAGAAACATATAGCATGTTTATATAACTTAATATAACTCTTCGATAACTTCATAACATTAGTACAAGGAGTCGTATTTCTCTTATGCCAGACTCTAAATTGTATATGCAGTGTCAATAGTTTCATTTTCCTTCTCTCGTTCCAAGTTAGACAAAGGAATCTTTGATACCGAATGTTACCAGTACGATTGCGAATTATTGTACAATTTTGTACTGATCAATGTAATCTTTTTCGCAGATTAATCAGATGATTAATTTTTGGAAAACGACTACATCGATCAGTACAAACATTGTACAATAATTCGATACCAAGCTAAGAACCATGCTAATACAGTGCAGTTTAGATCACGAAAAAATACGAAGAGAATTTTGGATGATCTAAACTGGACTGCAACGTGGGACGCTGTGGACACTGATGGATACCGTGTCACACCGATGGACACCGTGGGACACAGATGGACACCGTGGGACAACGCGGGACACCGATGGACACCGTGGGACAACGTGGGACACCGATGGACACCGTGGGACACCGATGGACAACGTGGGACACCGATGGACACCGTGGGACGCCGTGGGACGACGTGGGACGCCGTGGGACACCGTTCGACACCGTTGGACGTCGTTGGACGTCGTTGAACGACGTTGGACGCCGTTGGATACCGTTGGTCCAGTGTGGATATCCAAAAGCCGCCAAAAGAATTTTCAATGACCTACACTGGTCTGCAACGTGGGACACCGATGGACACCGTGGGACACCGATGGACACCGTGGGACACCGATGGACACCGTGGGACACTGTAGGTCCAGTTTGGGTCACCAAAAGCCGCGAAAAGAATTTTGGATGACCTAGACTGGACTGCAACGTGGGACACCATTGGCCCAGTGTGGATCTCCAAAAGCCGCCAAAAGAATTTTGGATGATCTAGACTGGACTGCAACGTGGGACACCGCTGGCCCAGTGTGGATCTCCAAAAGCCGCCAAAAGAATTTTGGATGATCTAGACTGGACTGCAACGTGGGACACCGTTGGTCCAGTGTGGATCTCCAAAAGCCGCCAAAAGAATTTTGGATGATCTAGACTGGACTGCAACGTGGGACACCGTGGGACGTCGTGGGACGACGTGGGACGCCGTGGGACGACGTGGGACGCCGTGGGACGACGTGAGACGCCGTGGGACGATGTGGGACGCCGTGGGACGCCGTGGGACGCCGTGGGACGCCGTGGGACGCCGTGGGACGCCGTGGGACGCCGTGGGACGCCGTGGGTCGACGTGGGACTCCGTGGGACACCGTTGGACATCGTTGGACATCGGGGGGACGCCGTGGGACACCGTTGGACATCGTTGGACATCGGGGGACACCGTGGGACACCGTGGGACATCGTGGGACATCGTGGGATGCGTGCGTTTTAGCCTTAATTAGTCATAAGGTAGATACCTATGTTATGTATTGTAATGCATTGTAAGCTCATTCTATAGAACGATACTTGTCTATCTTGGAAGCCATTCTTCGAGTTTTATCTTTGAAAAAATAAAAATCTTTTCTCTTTTGATTACCTCGCTTACCACATTAGAACAATTGTTCCCGCGATTTATCGTTTCACGATCGCGCAGTTCTTTCAAACTGCAGCGTGGCGTACTCGCTCGCACGTATTCCGGGTACGGGCGGGTCAACGTGCACTGGACAACTCTGTGGATTCGAAGGTCGTCCAAGAACACCTCTTGTCTTGGTGACTTCTCGACGACTGCTCGTCGTTTGCCTCGAATCGCGGGCGTTGTCATCACGCTGATGATACCTGTGAATCTGTTGACGATTGTGTCGCAGGTCCGCAATCCTGTCCGATTGGTGCTTCGGTACTTGGACAGGGGACCTGCATTTAATGTCCTCCGTAATTCTGTTCGAACTCGCGGGGGTGGACCCCACTGTTCAGTTGGGGCCTTGCCTTTGTAATCCTGTTCAGCGGTCCCTCCCCGGGTTCAACTGTTCAGTTGGAGTTGTTACATTGCAGGCCCATTTACTGGACACTGGTATCATCGGTAAGTGCCATCGACCGTGATAAGATCCAAACGACGTGATAGGAATCGAGCGAAGGTCAATGCTTGCGCTGCCACTGAATCTTTGAGTTATCTGGTGCACGGGAATACGTCACGTAGGTTTGTCAGTTCTTTCGATAGATCGCGATTACGTTCGTTCCTGACGAACCGCGGTTTTATTTCTTTCGTCGTCTGATTGTTGGGGCTCCTTTTCCATAGTAGCTCCATTTCGTTCCTTTCGTACCAAGTTAGACAAATGTATGTTTGATACGGAATGTTGCCGATAGGGATGCGAATTATTGTACGATGTTTGTACTGATCGATGTAATCGTTGTGAGTGAGATAATGTTGCGTTGTGTGGGAGATAGATATTGCGTCGTGTAAGCTTTGTTTTACGTTTGTGAAGATTCGTGTAACTGCTGCGTAGGAGGTAGGTGTTTCGCGGTTAGGCTACGAAATAACTATCTCTTTACGCAGGCCCATGATCGAGTAGAGTCAGAACTCGACATTCTTGCCAATAGGTTGAATGTCGAGACCGATGCATAATGTTAAATAACTCGTGCGTAGTCACCTCCTCGTGGTGAGACCTGGTAATTGGTATCGTTTTCAAAAAATTGATCAGTTGATTAATCTTTGGAAAACGATGCCAAGCTAAGAACTACGCACCAGTCCAGTTTGGGTCTCCAAAAACCGCGAAAAGAATATTGGATGATCCATCTTGGACTGCAACGTAGGACACCGTTGTACACCGTTGGAGAACGTTGGACAGGGTTGGAAAATTTTGTACAGAGTTGGAAAACGTTCTACAGAGTTTTAATGCTTTGGAAAGTGTTGGAATGCTTGGAACAGAGTTGGAATGCTTTCGAAAGGGTTGGAATGCTTTCTAGAGTGTTGGAATGCTTTCTACAGGGTTGGAATGCTTTCGACACAGATGGAATACCTTTGTACAGAGTTGGAATGCTTTCTAGAAGGTTGGAATGCTTTCGACAGAGTTGGAATTCCTTTGTACAGGGATGAAATGCTTTCTAGAGGGTTGGAATGCGTTCGACAGAGTTGGAATACCTTTGTACAGAGTTGGAATGCTTTCTAGAAGGTTGGAATGCTGTCGACAGAGTTGGAAGACCTTTGTACATGGTTGAAATGCTTTATAGAGGGACGGAATGCTTTCTAGAGGGTTGGAATGCTTTCGACAGAGTTGGAATACCTTTGTACAGAGTTGGAATGCTTTCTAGAAGGTTGAAATGCTTTCTAGAAGGATGGAATGCTTTCTACAGTGTTGGGATACCTTTGTACAAAGTTGGAATGCTTTCTACAGGGTTGGAATGCTTTCGACAGAGTTGGAATACCTTTGTACAGGTTTGGAATTCTTTCTAGAGGGGTGGAATGCTTTCTAGAGGGTTGGAATGCTTTCTAGAGGGTTGGAATGCTTTCTAGAGGGTTGGAATGCATTCGACAGAGTTGGAATACCTTTGTACAGAGTTGGAATGCTTTCTAGAAGGTTGGAATGCTTTCGACAGAGTTGGAAGACCATTGTACATGGTTGAAATGCTTTCCACAGGGTTGCAATACCTCCTATTGGGTGTGAATGCTTTCGTCAGAGTTGGAATACCTTTGTACAGGTTTGGAATTCTTTCTACAGGGGTGGAATTCTTTCTAGAGGGGTGGAATGCTTTCTAGAGGGTTGGAATGCTTTCTAGAGGGTTGGAATGCTTTCTAGAGGGTTGGAATGCATTCGACAGAGTTGGAATACCTTTGTACAGAGTTGGAATGCTTTCTAGAAGGTTGGAATGCTTTCGACACAGTTGGAAGACCATTGTACATGGTTGAAATGCTTTCCACAGGGTTGCAATACCTCCTATTGGGTGTGAATGCTTTCGTCAGAGTTGGAATACCTTTGTACAGGTTTGGAATTCTTTCTAGAGGGGTGGAATGCTTTCTAGAGGGTTGGAATGCTTTCTACAGGGTTGGAGTGCTTTCGACAGAGTTGGGAATTCCTTTATACCGAGTTGGAATGCTTTCTACAGGGGTGAAATGCTTTCTAGAGGGTTGGAATGCTTTCGACAGAGTTGGAAAACGTTTGTGCAGGGATAAAATGCTTTCTGGAGAGCTGGATTGCTTTCTACACGGTTGGAATGCTTTCTACATGGTTGGAATGCTTTCTACAGGCTTGGAATGCTTTCGATAGAGTTCGAATTCCTTTATACCGAGTTGGAATGCTTTCTACAGGGTTGCAATACCTCCTATTGGGTGTGAATGCTTTCGTCAGAGTTGGAATACCTTTGTACAGGTTTGGAATTCTTTCTAGAGGGGTGGAATGCTTTCTAGAGGGTTGGAATGCTTTCTACAGGGTTGGAGTGCTTTCGACAGAGTTGGGAATTCCTTTATACCGAGTTGGAATGCTTTCTACAGGGGTGAAATGCTTTCTAGAGGGTTGGAATGCTTTCGACAGAGTTGGAAAACGTTTGTGCAGGGATAAAATGCTTTCTGGAGAGCTGGATTGCTTTCTACACGGTTGGAATGCTTTCTACATGGTTGGAATGCTTTCTACAGGCTTGGAGTGCTTTCGATAGAGTTAGAATTCCTTCATACCGAGTTGGAATGCTTTCTACAGGGTTGGAATGCTTTCTACAGGGTTGGAGTGCGTTCTAGAGGGTTGGAATGCTTTCGAGAGTGTTGGAATGCTTTCGATAGAGTTGGAATACGTTTGTACAGAGTTGGAATGCTTTCTAGAGGGTTGGAATGCTTTCGACAGAGTTGGAATACCTTTGTACAAAGTTGGAATGCTTTCTACAGGGTTGGAATGCTTTCGACAGTGTTGGAATAACATTGTACAGAGTTGGAATGCTTTCTGCAGGGTTGGAATGCTTTCGATAGAGTTGGAATTCCTTTATACCGATTTGGGATGCTTTCTACAGGGTTGGAATGCTTTCTACAGGGTTGGAATGCTTTCTACAGGGTTGGAATGCTTTCTCCAGGGTTGGAGTGCTTTCGACAGAGTTGGAATTCCTTTATACCGAGTAGGAATGCTATCTACAGGGTTGGAATGCTTTCGACAGAGTTGGAATACCTTTGTACAAAGTTGGAATGCTTTCGACAGAGTTGGAATACCTTTGTACAAAGTTGGAATGCTTTCTACAGGGTTGGAATGCTTTCGACAGTGTTGGAATAACATTGTACAGAGTTGGAATGCTTTCTGCAGGGTTGCAATGCGTTCTACAGGGTTGGAATGCTTTCTACAGGGTTGGAATGCTTTCTACAGGGTTGGAATGCTTTCTACAGGGTTGGAATGCTTTCGCCAGGGTTGGAATACTTTTGTACAGGGTTGGAGTTCTTTCGACAGAGTTGGAATTCCTTTATACCGAGTTGGAATGATTTCGACTGCGTTGCAATGCGTTCTACATGGTTGGAATGCTATCTACAGGGTTGGAATGCTTCCTACAGGGTTGGAATGCTTTCGACTGTGTTGGAATAAGTTTGTACAGTGTTGGAATGCTTTCTACAGGGTTGGAATGCTTTCTACAGGGTTGGAATGCTTTCTACAGGGTTGGAGTGCTTTCGACAGAGTTGGAATTCCTTTATACCGAGTAGGAATGCTATCTACAGGGTTGGAATGCTTTCGACAGTGTTGGAATACCGTTGTACAGAGTTGGAATGCTTTCTACAGGGGTGAAATGCTTTCTAGAGGGTTGGAATGCTTTCGACAGAGTTGGAAAACGTTTGTGCAGGGAGGAAATGCTTTCTGGAGAGCTGGATTGCTTTCAACAGGGTTGCAATGCGTTCTACAGGGTTGGAATGCTATCTACAGGGTTGGAATGCTTTCTACAGGGTTGGAATACCTTTGTACAGAGTTGGAATGCTTTCTACAGGGTTGGAATGCTTTCGACAGTGTTGGAATAACATTGTACAGAGTTGGAATGCTTTCTACAGGGTTGGACTGCTTTCTACAGGGTTGGAGTGCTTTCGACAGAGTTGGAATTCCTTTATACCGAGTTGGAATGCTTTCAACAGGGTTGGAATTCCTTTATACCGAGTTGGAATGCTTTCAACAGGGTTGCAATGCGTTCTACAGGGTTGAAATGCTATCTACAGGGTTGGAATGCTTTCGACAGTGTTTTACTACCTTTGTACAGAGTTGGAATGCTTTCTACAGGGTTGGAATGCGTTCGACAGTGTTGGAATAACATTGTACAGAGTTGGAATGCTTTCTACAGGGTTGGAGTGCTTTCGACAGAGTTGGAATTCCTTTATACCGAGTAGGAATGCTATCTACAGGGTTGGAATTCTTTCGACAGTGTTGGAATACCTTTGTACAGAGTTGGAATGCTTTCTACAGGGTTGGAATGCGTTCGACAGTGTTGGAATAACATTGTACAGAGTTGGAATGCTTTCTACAGGGTTGGAATGCTTTCGATAGAGTTGGAATTCCTTTATACCGAGTTGGGATGCTTTCTACAGGGTTGGAATGCTTTCTACAGGGTTGGAATGCTTTCTACAGGGTTGGAATGCTTTCTACAGGGTTGGAATGCTTTCTACAGGGTTGGAATGCTTTCTACAGGGTTGGAATGCTTTCGCCAGGGTTGGAATACCTTTGTACAGGGTTGGAGTTCTTTCGACAGAGTTGGAATTCCTTTATACCGAGTTGGAAAGATTTCGACAGTGTTGCAATGCGTTCTACATGGTTGGAATGCTATCTACAGGGTTGGAATGCTTCCTACAGGGTTGGAATGCTTTCGACAGTGTTGGAATAACTTTGTACAGTGTTGGAATGCTTTCTACAGGGTTGGAATGCTTTCTACAGGGTTGGAATGCTATCGACAGTGTTGGAATAACATTGTACAGAGTTGGAATGCTTTCTACATCGTTGGAATGCTTTCGATAGAGTTGGAATTCCTTTATACCGAGTTGGAATGCTTTCTACAGGGTTGGAATGCTTTCTACAGGGTTGGAATGCTTTCTACAGGGTTGGAATGCTTTCTACAGGGTTGGAGTGCTTTCGACACAGTTGGAATTCCTTTATACCGAGTAGGAATGCTATCTACAGGGTTGGAATGCTTTCGGTAGAGTTGGAATTCCTTTATACCGAGTTGGAATGCTTTCTACAGGGTTGGAATGCTGTCTACAGGGTTGGAATGCTTTCTACAGGGTTGGAGTGCTTTCGACAGAGTTGGAATTCCTTTATACCGAGTAGGAATGCTATCTACAGGGTTGGAATGCTTTCGACAGTGTTTGAATACCTTTGTACAGAGTTGGAATGCTTTCTACAGGGTTGGAATTCCTTTATACCGAGTAGGAATGCTATCTACAGGGTTGGAATGCTTTCGACAGTGTTGGAATACATTTGTACAGAGTTGGAATGCTTTCTACAGGGGTGACATGCTTTCTAGAGGGTTGGAATGCTTTCGACAGAGTTGGAAAACATTTGTGCAGGGATGAAATGCTTTCTGGAGAGCTGGATTGCTTTCAACAGGGTTGCAATGCGTTCTACAGGGTTGGAATGCTTTCTAGAGGGTTGGAATGCTTTCGACAGGGTTGGAGTGCTTTCGACAGAGTTGGAATTCCTTTATACCGAGTTGGAATGCTTTCAACAGGGTTGCAATGCGTTCTACAGGGTTGGAATGCTATCTACAGGGTTAGAATGCTTTCGACAGTGTTTTAATACCTTTGTACAGAGTTGGAATGCTTTCTACAGGGTTGGAATGCTTCCGACAGTGTTGGAATGACATTGTACAGAGTTGGAATGCTTTCTACAGGGTTGGAATGCTTTCTACAGGGTTGGAATGCTTTCGATAGAGTTGGAATTCCTTTATACCGAGTTGGGATGCTTTCTACAGGGTTGGAATGCTTTCGACAGTGTTGGAATACCTTTGTACAGAGTTGGAATGCTTTCTACAGGGTTGGAATGCGTTCGACAGTGTTGGAATAACATCGTACAGAGTTGGAATGCTTTCTACAGGGTTGGAATGCTTTCGATAGAGTTGGAATTGCTTTATACCGAGTTGGGATGCTTTCTACAGGGTTGGAATGCTTTCTACAGGGTTGGAATGCTTTCTACAGGGTTGGAATGCTTTCTACAGGGTTGGAATGCTTTCTACAGGGTTGGAATGCTTTCTACAGGGTTGGAATGCTTTCGCCAGGGTTGGAATACCTTTGTACAGGGTTGGAGTTCTTTCGACAGAGTTGGAATTCCTTTATACCGAGTTGGAAAGATTTCGACAGTGTTGCAATGCGTTCTACATGGTTGGAATGCTATCTACAGGGTTGGAATGCTTCCTACAGGGTTGGAATGCTTTCGACAGTGTTGGAATAACTTTGTACAGTGTTGGAATGCTTTCTACAGGGTTGGAATGCTTTCGACAGTGTTGGAATAACATTGTACAGAGTTGGAATGCTTTCTACATCGTTGGAATGCTTTCGATAGAGTTGGAATTCCTTTATACCGAGTTGGAATGCTTTCTACAGGGTTGGAATGCTTTCTACAGGGTTGGAATGCTTTCTACAGGGTTGGAATGCTTTCTACAGGGTTGGAGTGCTTTCGACACAGTTGGAATTCCTTTATACCGAGTAGGAATGCTATCTACGGGGTTGGAATGCTTTCGATAGAGTTGGAATTCCTTTATACCGAGTTGGAATGCTTTCTACAGGGTTGTAATGCTGTCTACAGGGTTGGAATGCTTTCTACAGGGTTGGAGTGCTTTCGACAGAGTTGGAATTCCTTTATACCGAGTAGGAATGCTATCTACAGGGTTGGAATGCTTTCGACAGTGTTTGAATACCTTTGTACAGAGTTGGAATGCTTTCTACAGGGTTGGAATTCCTTTATACCGAGTAGGAATGCTATCTACAGGGTTGGAATGCTTTCGACAGTGTTGGAATACATTTGTACAGAGTTGGAATGCTTTCTACAGGGGTGACATGCTTTCTAGAGGGTTGGAATGCTTTCGACAGAGTTGGAAAACATTTGTGCAGGGATGAAATGCTTTCTGGAGAGCTGGATTGCTTTCAACAGGGTTGCAATGCGTTCTACAGGGTTGGAATGCTTTCTAGAGGGTTGGAATGCTTTCGACAGGGTTGGAGTGCTTTCGACAGAGTTGGAATTCCTTTATACCGAGTTGAAATGCTTTCAACAGGGTTGCAATGCGTTCTACAGGGTTGGAATGCTATCTACAGGGTTAGAATGCTTTCGACAGTGTTGGAATACCTTTGTACAGAGTTGGAATGCTTTCTACAGGGTTGGAATGCTTCCGACAGTGTTGGAATGACATTGTACAGAGTTGGAATGCTTTCTACAGGGTTGGAATGCTTTCTACAGGGTTGGAATGCTTTCGATAGAGTTGGAATTCCTTTATACCGAGTTGGGATGCTTTCTACAGGGTTGGTATGCTTTCTACAGGGTTGGAATGCTTTCGCCAGGGTTGGAATGCTTTCGCCAGGGTTGGAATACCTTTGTACAGTGTGGGAGTTCTTTCGACAGAGTTGGAATTCCTTTATACCGAGTTGGAATGATTTCGACAGTGTTGCAATGCGTTCTACATGGTTGGAATGCTATCTACAGGGTTGGAATGCTTCCTACAGGGTTGGAATGCTTTCTACAGGGTTGGAATGCTTTCGACAGTGTTGGAATACCTTTGTACAGAGTTGGAATGCTTTCTACAGGGTTGGAATGCTTTCGACAGTGTTGGAATGCTTTCGACAGTGTTGGAATAACATTGTACAGAGTTGGAATGCTTTCTACAGGGTTGGAATGCTTTCTACAGTGTGGGAGTTCTTTCGACAGAGTTGGAATTCCTTTATACCGAGTTGGAATGATTTCGACAGTGTTGCAATGCGTTCTACATGGTTGGAATGCTATCTACAGGGTTGGAATGCTTCCTACAGGGTTGGAATGCTTTCCACAGGGTTGGAATGCTTTCGACTGTGTTGGAATAACATTGTAAAGAGTTGGAATGCTTTCTACAGGGTTGGAATGCTTTCTACAGGGTTGGAATGCTTTCGACAGTGTTGGAATACCTTTGTACAGAGTTGGAATGCTATCTACAGGGTTGGAATGCTTTCGACAGTGTTGGAATACATTTGTACAGAGTTGGAATGCTTTCTACAGGGGTGACATGCTTTCTAGAGGGTTGGAATGCTTTCGACAGAGTTGGAAAACATTTGTGCAGGGATGAAATACTTTCTGGAGAGCTGGATTGCTTTCAACAGGGTTGCAATGCGTTCTACAGGGTTGGAATGCTTTCTAGAGGGTTGGAATGCTTTCGACAGGGATGGAGTGCTTTCGACAGAGTTGGAATTCCTTTATACCGAGTTGGAATGCTTTCAACAGGGTTGCAATGCGTTCTACAGGGTTGGAATGCTATCTACAGGGTTAGAATGCTTTCGACAGTGTTTTAATACCTTTGTACAGAGTTGGAATGCTTTCTACAGGGTTGGAATGCTTCCGACAGTGTTGGAATGACATTGTACAGAGTTGGAATGCTTTCTACAGGGTTGGAATGCTTTCTACAGGGTTGGAATGCTTTCGATAGAGTTGGAATTCCTTTATACCGAGTTGGGATGCTTTCTACAGGGTTGGAATGCTTTCTACAGGGTTGGAATGCTTTCTACAGGGCTGGAATGCTTTCTCCAGGGTTGGAGTGCTTTCGACAGAGTTGGAATTCCTTTATACCGAGTAGGAATGCTATCTACAGGGTTGGAATTCTTTCGACAGTGTTGGAATACCTTTGTACAGAGTTGGAATGCTTTCTACAGGGTTGGAATGCGTTCGACAGTGTTGGAATAACATCGTACAGAGTTGGAATGCTTTCTACAGGGTTGGAATGCTTTCGATAGAGTTGGAATTCCTTTATACCGAGTTGGGATGCTTTCTACAGGGTTGGAATGCTTTCTACAGGGTTGGAATGCTTTCTACAGGGTTGGAATGCTTTCTACAGGGTTGGAATGCTTTCTACAGGGTTGGAATGCTTTCTACAGGGTTGGAATGCTTTCGCCAGGGTTGGAATACCTTTGTACAGGGTTGGAGTTCTTTCGACAGAGTTGGAATTCCTTTATACCGAGTTGGAAAGATTTCGACAGTGTTGCAATGCGTTCTACATGGTTGGAATGCATTCTACAGGGTTGGAATGCTTTCTACAGGGTTGGAATGCTTTCGATAGAGTTGGAATTCCTTTATACCGAGTTGGGATGCTTTCTACAGAGTTGGTATGCTTTCTACAGGGTTGGAATGCTTTCGCCAGGGTTGGAATGCTTTCGCCAGGGTTGGAATACCTTTGTACAGTGTGGGAGTTCTTTCGACAGAGTTGGAATTCCTTTATACCGAGTAGGAATGCTATCTACAGGGTTGGAATTCTTTCGACAGTGTTGGAATACCTTTGTACAGAGTTGGAATGCTTTCCACAGGGTTGGAATGCTTTCGACTGTGTTGGAATACCTTTGTACAGAGTTGGAATGCTTTCTACAGGGTTGGAATGCGTTCGACAGTGTTGGAATAACATCGTACAGAGTTGGAATGCTTTCTACAGGGTTGGAATGCTTTCGATAGAGTTGGAATTCCTTTATACCGAGTTGGGATGCTTTCTACAGGGTTGGAATGCTTTCTACAGGGTTGGAATGCTTTCTACAGGGTTGGAATGCTTTCTACAGGGTTGGAATGCTTTCTACAGGGTTGGAATGCTATCTACAGGGTTGGAATGCTTCCTACAGGGTTGGAATGCTTTCGACAGTGTTGGAATAACTTTGTACAGTGTTGGAATGCTTTCTACAGGGTTGGAATGCTTTCGACAGTGTTGGAATAACATTGTACAGAGTTGGAATGCTTTCTACATCGTTGGAATGCTTTCGATAGAGTTGGAATTCCTTTATACCGAGTTGGAATGCTTTCTACAGGGTTGGAATGCTTTCTACAGGGTTGGAATGCTTTCAACAGGGTTGGAATGCTTTCTACAGGGTTGGAGTGCTTTCGACACAGTTGGAATTCCTTTATACCGAGTAGGAATGCTATCTACAGGGTTGGAATGCTTTCGATAGAGTTGGAATTCCTTTATACCGATTTGGAATGCTTTCTACAGGGTTGGAATGCTGTCTACAGGGTCGGAATGCTTTCTACAGGGTTGGAGTGCTTTCGACAGAGTTGGAATTCCTTTATACCGAGTAGGAATGCTATCTACAGGGTTGGAATGCTTTCGACAGTGTTGGAATACATTTGTACAGAGTTGGAATGCTTTTTACAGGGGTGACATGCTTTCTAGAGGGTTGGAATGCTTTCGACAGAGTTGGAAAACATTTGTGCAGGGATGAAATGCTTTCTGGAGAGCTGGATTGCTTTCAACAGGGTTGCAATGCGTTCTACAGGGTTGGAATGCTTTCTAGAGGGTTGGAATGCTTTCGACAGGGTTGGAGTGCTTTCGATAGAGTTGGAATTCCTTTATACCGAGTTGGAATGCTTTCTACAGGGTTGGAATGCTTTCTACAGGGTTGGAATGCTTTCAACAGGGTTGGAATGCTTTCTACAGGGTTGGAGTGCTTTCGACACAGTTGGAATTCCTTTATACCGAGTTGGAAAGATTTCGACAGTGTTGCAATGCGTTCTACATGGTTGGAATGCTATCTACAGGGTTGGAATGCTTCCTACAGGGTTGGAATGCTTTCGACAGTGTTGGAATAACTTTGTACAGTGTTGGAATGCTTTCTACAGGGTTGGAATGCTTTCGACAGTGTTGGAATAACATTGTACAGAGTTGGAATGCTTTCTACATCGTTGGAATGCTTTCGATAGAGTTGGAATTCCTTTATACCGAGTTGGAATGCTTTCTACAGGGTTGGAATGCTTTCTACAGGGTTGGAATGCTTTCAACAGGGTTGGAATGCTTTCTACAGGGTTGGAGTGCTTTCGACACAGTTGGAATTCCTTTATACCGAGTAGGAATGCTATCTACAGGGTTGGAATGCTTTCGATAGAGTTGGAATTCCTTTATACCGAGTTGGAATGCTTTCTACAGGGTTGGAATGCTGTCCACAGGGTCGGAATGCTTTCTACAGGGTTGGAGTGCTTTCGACAGAGTTGGAATTCCTTTATACCGAGTAGGAATGCTATCTACAGGGTTGGAATGCTTTCGACAGTGTTTGAATACCTTTGTACAGAGTTGGAATGCTATCTACAGGGTTGGAATTCCTTTATACCGAGTAGAAATGCTATCTACAGGGTTGGAATGCTTTCGACAGTGTTGGAATACATTTGTACAGAGTTGGAATGCTTTTTACAGGGGTGACATGCTTTCTAGAGGGTTGGAATGCTTTCGACAGAGTTGGAAAACATTTGTGCAGGGATGAAATGCTTTCTGGAGAGCTGGATTGCTTTCAACAGGGTTGCAATGCGTTCTACAGGGTTGGAATGCTTTCTAGAGGGTTGGAATGCTTTCGACAGGGTTGGAGTGCTTTCGACAGAGTTGGAATTCCTTTATACCGAGTTGAAATGCTTTCAACAGGGTTGCAATGCGTTCTACAGGGTTGGAATGCTATCTACAGGGTTAGAATGCTTTCGACAGTGTTGGAATACCTTTGTACAGAGTTGGAATGCTTTCTACAGGGTTGGAATGCTTCCGACAGTGTTGGAATGACATTGTACAGAGTTGGAATGCTTTCTACAGGGTTGGAATGCTTTCTACAGGGTTGGAATGCTTTCGATAGAGTTGGAATTCCTTTATACCGAGTTGGGATGCTTTCTACAGGGTTGGTATGCTTTCTACAGGGTTGGAATGCTTTCGCCAGGGTTGGAATGCTTTCGCCAGGGTTGGAATACCTTTGTACAGTGTGGGAGTTCTTTCGACAGAGTTGGAATTCCTTTATACCGAGTTGGAATGATTTCGACAGTGTTGCAATGCGTTCTACATGGTTGGAATGCTATCTACAGGGTTGGAATGCTTCCTACAGGGTTGGAATGCTTTCGAAAGTGTTGGAATAACTTTGTACAGTGTTGGAATGCTTTCTACAGGGTTCGAATGCTTTCTACAGGGTTGGAATGCTTTCGACAGTGTTGGAATAACATTGTACAGAGTTGGAATGCTTTCTACAGGGTTGGAATGCTTTCGACAGAGTTGGAATTCCTTTATACCGAGTTGGAATGCTTTCTACAGGGTTGGGATGCTTTCTACAGGGTTGGAATGCTTTCTACAGGGTTGGAGTGCTTTCGACAGAGTTGGAATTCCTTTATACCGAGTAGGAATGCTATCTACAGGGTTGGAATGCTTTCAACAGTGTTGGAATACCTTTGTACAGAGTTGGAATGGTTTCTACAGGGGTGAAATGCTTTCTAGAGGGCTGGAATGCTTTCGACAGAGTTGGAAAACGTTTGTGCAGGGATGAAATGCTTTCTGGAGAGCTGGATTGCTTTCGGCAGGGTCGCAATGCGTTCTACAGGGTTGGAATGCTATCTACAGGGTTGGAATGCTTTCGACAGTGTTGGAATACCTTTGTACAGAGTTGGAATGCTTTCCACAGGGTTGGAATGCTTTCGACTGTGTTGGAATAACATTGTAAAGAGTTGGAATGCTTTCTACAGGGTTGGAATGCTTTCTACAGGGTTGGAATGCTTTCTACAGGGTTGGAATGCTTTCGACAGTGTTGGAATACCTTTGTACAGAGTTGGAATGCTTTCTACAGGGTTGGAATGCTTTCGACAGTGTTGGAATAACATTGTACAGAGTTGGAATGCTTTCTACAGGGTTGGAATGCTTTCTACAGGGTTGGAGTGCTTTCGACAGAGTTGGAATTCCTTTATACCGAGTGGGAATGCTTTCAACAGGGTTGCAATGCGTTCTACAGGGTTGGAATGCTTTCTACAGGGTTGGAATGCTTTCGCCAGTGTTGGAATACCTTTGTACAGAGTTGGAATGCCTTCTACAGTGTTGGAATGCTTTCGACAGTGTTGGAATAACATTGTACAGAGTTGGAATGCTTTCTACAGGGTTGGAATGCTTTCTACAGGGTTGGAGTGCTTTCGACAGAGTTGGAATTCCTTTATACCGAGTTCGAATGCTTTCAACAGGATTGCAATGCGTTCTACAGGGTTGGAATGCTATCTACAGGGTTGGAATGCTTTCGACAGTGTTGGAATACCTTTGTACAGAGTTGGAATGCTTTCTACAGGGTTGGAATGCTTTCGACAGTGTTGGAATAACATTGTACAGAGTTGGAATGCTTTCTACGGGGTTGGAATGCTTTCGATAGAGTTGGAATTCCTTTATACCGAGTTGGGATGCTTTCTACAGGGTTGGGATGCTTTCTACAGGGTTGGAATGCTTTCTACAGGGTTGGAACGCTTTCCATAGAGTTGGAATTCTTTTATACCGAGTTGGGATGCTTTCTACAGGGTTGGAATGCTTTCTACAGGGTTGGAACGCTTTCCATAGAGTTGGAATTCCTTTATAGCGAGTTGGGATGCTTTCTACAGGGTTGGAATGCTTTCTACAGGGTTGGAACGCTTTCCATAGAGTTGGAATTCCTTTATACCGAGTTGGGATGCTTTCTACAGGGTTGGAATGCATTCTACAGGGTTGGAGTGCTTTCGACAGAGTTGGAATTCCTTTATACCGAGTAGGAATGCTATCTACAGGGTTGGAATACTTTCGACAGTGTTGGAATACCTTTGTACAGAGTTGGAATGCTTTCTACAGGGTTGGAAAGCTTTCTACAGGGTTGGAATGCTTGCGACAGTGTTGGAATAACTTTGTACAGAGTTGGAATGCTTTCTACAGGGTTGGAACGCTTTCCATAGAGTTGGAATTCCTTTATACCGAGTCTTGATGCTTTCTACGGGGTTGGAATGCTTTCTACAGGGTTGGAACGCTTTCCATAGAGTTGGAATTCCTTTATACCGAGTTGGGATGCTTTCTACAGGGTTGGAATGCTTTCTACAGGGTTGGAATGCTTTCTACAGGGTTGGAGTGCTTTCGACAGAGTTGGAATTCCTTTATACCTAGTCGGAATGCTATCTACAGGGTTGGAATGCTTTCGACAGTGTTGGAATACCTTTGTACAGAGATGGAATGCTTTCTACAGGGGTGAAAGTCTTTCTAGAGGGCTGGAATGCTTTCGACAGAGTTGGAAAACGTTTGTGCAGGGATGAAATGCTTTCTGGAGAGCTGGATTGCTTTCAACAGGGTTGCAATGCGTTCTACAGGGTTGGAATGCTATCTACAGGGTTGGAATGCTTTCGACAGTGTTGGAATAACATTGTACAGAGTTGGAATGCTTTCTACAGGGTTGGAATGCTTTCTACAGGGTTGGAATGCTTTCGACAGTGTTGGAATACCTTTGTACAGAGTTGGCATACTTTCTACAGGGTTGGAATGCTTTCGACAGTGTTGGAATAACATTGTACAGAGTTGGAATGCTTTCTACAGGGTTGGATTGCTTTCTACAGGGTTGGAGTGCTTTCGACAGTGTTGGAATTCCTTTATACCGAGTTGGAATGCTTTCAACAGGGTTGCAATGCGTTCTACAGGGTTGGAATGCTATCTACAGGGTTGGAATGCTTTCGACAGTGTTGGAATACCTTTGTACAGAGTTGGGGTTAGGTTGGGGTTAGGTTGGGGTTAGGTTGGGGTTAGGTTGGGGTTAGGTTGGGGTTAGGTTGGGGTTAGGTTGGGGTTAGGTTGGGGTTAGGTTGGGGTTAGGTTGGGGTTAGGTTGGGGTTAGGTTGGGGTTAGGTTGGGGTTAGGTTGGGGTTAGGTTGGGGTTAGGTTGGGGTTAGGTTGGGGTTAGGTTGGGGTTAGGTTGGGGTTAGGTTGGGGTTAGGTTGGGGTTAGGTTGGGGTTAGGTTGGGGTTAGGTTGGGGTTAGGTTGGGGTTAGGTTGGGGTTAGGTTGGGGTTAGGTTGGGGTTAGGTTGGGGTTAGGTTGGGGTTAGGTTGGGGTTAGGTTGGGGTTAGGTTGGGGTTAGGTTGGGGTTAGGTTGGGGTTAGGTTGGGGTTAGGTTGGGGTTAGGTTGGGGTTAGGTTGGGGTTAGGTTGGGGTTAGGTTGGGGTTAGGTTGGGGTTAGGTTGGGGTTAGGTTGGGGTTAGGTTGGGGTTAGGTTGGGGTTAGGTTGGGGTTAGGTTGGGGTTAGGTTGGGGTTAGGTTGGGGTTAGGTTGGGGTTAGGTTGGGGTTAGGTTGGGGTTAGGTTGGGGTTAGGTTGGGGTTAGGTTGGGGTTAGGTTGGGGTTAGGTTGGGGTTAGGTTGGGGTTAGGTTGGGGTTAGGTTGGGGTTAGGTTGGGGTTAGGTTGGGGTTAGGTTGGGGTTAGGTTGGGGTTAGGTTGGGGTTAGGTTGGGGTTAGGTTGGGGTTAGGTTGGGGTTAGGTTGGGGTTAGGTTGGGGTTAGGTTGGGGTTAGGTTGGGGTTAGGTTGGGGTTAGGTTGGGGTTAGGTTGGGGTTAGGTTGGGGTTAGGTTGGGGTTAGGTTGGGGTTAGGTTGGGGTTAGGTTGGGGTTAGGTTGGGGTTAGGTTGGGGTTAGGTTGGGGTTAGGTTGGGGTTAGGTTGGGGTTAGGTTGGGGTTAGGTTGGGGTTAGGTTGGGGTTAGGTTGGGGTTAGGTTGGGGTTAGGTTGGGGTTAGGTTGGGGTTAGGTTGGGGTTAGGTTGGGGTTAGGTTGGGGTTAGGTTGGGGTTAGGTTGGGGTTAGGTTGGGGTTAGGTTGGGGTTAGGTTGGGGTTAGGTTGGGGTTAGGTTGGGGTTAGGTTGGGGTTAGGTTGGGGTTAGGTTGGGGTTAGGTTGGGGTTAGGTTGGGGTTAGGTTGGGGTTAGGTTGGGGTTAGGTTGGGGTTAGGTTGGGGTTAGGTTGGGGTTAGGTTGGGGTTAGGTTGGGGTTAGGTTGGGGTTAGGTTGGGGTTAGGTTGGGGTTAGGTTGGGGTTAGGTTGGGGTTAGGTTGGGGTTAGGTTGGGGTTAGGTTGGGGTTAGGTTGGGGTTAGGTTGGGGTTAGGTTGGGGTTAGGTTGGGGTTAGGTTGGGGTTAGGTTGGGGTTAGGTTGGGGTTAGGTTGGGGTTAGGTTGGGGTTAGGTTGGGGTTAGGTTGGGGTTAGGTTGGGGTTAGGTTGGGGTTAGGTTGGGGTTAGGTTGGGGTTAGGTTGGGGTTAGGTTGGGGTTAGGTTGGGGTTAGGTTGGGGTTAGGTTGGGGTTAGGTTGGGGTTAGGTTGGGGTTAGGTTGGGGTTAGGTTGGGGTTAGGTTGGGGTTAGGTTGGGGTTAGGTTGGGGTTAGGTTGGGGTTAGGTTGGGGTTAGGTTGGGGTTAGGTTGGGGTTAGGTTGGGGTTAGGTTGGGGTTAGGTTGGGGTTAGGTTGGGGTTAGGTTGGGGTTAGGTTGGGGTTAGGTTGGGGTTAGGTTGGGGTTAGGTTGGGGTTAGGTTGGGGTTAGGTTGGGGTTAGGTTGGGGTTAGGTTGGGGTTAGGTTGGGGTTAGGTTGGGGTTGGTTGGGGTTAGGTTGGGGTTAGGTTGGGGTTAGGTTGGGGTTAGGTTGGGGTTAGGTTGGGGTTAGGTTGGGGTTAGGTTGGGGTTGGGGTTAGGTTGGGGTTAGGTTGGGGTTAGGTTGGGGTTAGGTTGGGGTTAGGTTGGGGTTAGGTTGGGGTTAGGTTGGGGTTAGGTTGGGGTTAGGTTGGGGTTAGGTTGGGGTTAGGTTGGGGTTAGGTTGGGGTTAGGTTGGGGTTAGGTTGGGGTTAGGTTGGGGTTAGGTTGGGGTTAGGTTGGGGTTAGGTTGGGGTTAGGTTGGGGTTAGGTTGGGGTTAGGTTGGGGTTAGGTTGGGGTTAGGGTTAGGTTGGGGTTAGGTTGGGGTTAGGTTGGGGTTAGGTTGGGGTTAGGTTGGGGTTAGGTTGGGGTTAGGTTGGGGTTAGGTTGGGGTTAGGTTGGGGTTAGGTTGGGGTTAGGTTGGGGTTAGGTTGGGGTTAGGTTGGGGTTAGGTTGGGGTTAGGTTGGGGTTAGGTTGGGGTTAGGTTGGGGTTAGGTTGGGGTTAGGTTGGGGTTAGGTTGGGGTTAGGTTGGGGTTAGGTTGGGGTTAGGTTGGGGTTAGGTTGGGGTTAGGTTGGGGTTAGGTTGGGGTTAGGTTGGGGTTAGGTTGGGGTTAGGTTGGGGTTAGGTTGGGGTTAGGTTGGGGTTAGGTTGGGGTTAGGTTGGGGTTAGGTTGGGGTTAGGTTGGGGTTAGGTTGGGGTTAGGTTGGGGTTAGGTTGGGGTTAGGTTGGGGTTAGGTTGGGGTTAGGTTGGGGTTAGGTTGGGGTTAGGTTGGGGTTAGGTTGGGGTTAGGTTGGGGTTAGGTTGGGGTTAGGTTGGGGTTAGGTTGGGGTTAGGTTGGGGTTAGGTTGGGGTTAGGTTGGGGTTAGGTTGGGGTTAGGTTGGGGTTAGGTTGGGGTTAGGTTGGGGTTAGGTTGGGGTTAGGTTGGGGTTAGGTTGGGGTTAGGTTGGGGTTAGGTTGGGGTTAGGTTGGGGTTAGGTTGGGGTTAGGTTGGGGTTAGGTTGGGGTTAGGTTGGGGTTAGGTTGGGGTTAGGTTGGGGTTAGGTTGGGGTTAGGTTGGGGTTAGGTTGGGGTTAGGTTGGGGTTAGGTTGGGGTTAGGTTGGGGTTAGGTTGGGGTTAGGTTGGGGTTAGGTTGGGGTTAGGTTGGGGTTAGGTTGGGGTTAGGTGGTTGGGGTTAGGTTGGGGTTAGGTTGGGGTGGGTTAGGTTGGGGTTAGGTTGGGGTTAGGTTGGGGTTAGGTTGGGGTTAGGTTGGGGTTAGGTTGGGGTTAGGTTGGGGTTAGGTTGGGGTTAGGTTGGGGTTAGGTTGGGGTTAGGTTGGGGTTAGGTTGGGGTTAGGTTGGGGTTAGGTTGGGGTTAGGTTGGGGTTAGGTTGGGGTTAGGTTGGGGTTAGGTTGGGGTTAGGTTGGGGTTAGGTTGGGGTTAGGTTGGGGTTAGGTTGGGGTTAGGTTGGGGTTAGGTTGGGGTTAGGTTGGGGTTAGGTTGGGGTTAGGTTGGGGTTAGGTTGGGGTTAGGTTGGGGTTAGGTTGGGGTTAGGTTGGGGTTAGGTTGGGGTTAGGTTGGGGTTAGGTTGGGGTTAGGTTGGGGTTAGGTTGGGGTTAGGTTGGGGTTAGGTTGGGGTTAGGTTGGGGTTAGGTTGGGGTTAGGTTGGGGTTAGGTTGGGGTTAGGTTGGGGTTAGGTTGGGGTTAGGTTGGGGTTAGGTTGGGGTTAGGTTGGGGTTAGGTTGGGGTTAGGTTGGGGTTAGGTTGGGGTTAGGTTGGGGTTAGGTTGGGGTTAGGTTGGGGTTAGGTTGGGGTTAGGTTGGGGTTAGGTTGGGGTTAGGTTGGGGTTAGGTTGGGGTTAGGTTGGGGTTAGGTTGGGGTTAGGTTGGGGTTAGGTTGGGGTTAGGTTGGGGTTAGGTTGGGGTTAGGTTGGGGTTAGGTTGGGGTTAGGTTGGGGTTAGGTTGGGGTTAGGTTGGGGTTAGGTTGGGGTTAGGTTGGGGTTAGGTTGGGGTTAGGTTGGGGTTAGGTTGGGGTTAGGTTGGGGTTAGGTTGGGGTTAGGTTGGGGTTAGGTTGGGGTTAGGTTGGGGTTAGGTTGGGGTTAGGTTGGGGTTAGGTTGGGGTTAGGTTGGGGTTAGGTTGGGGTTAGGTTGGGGTTAGGTTGGGGTTAGGTTGGGGTTAGGTTGGGGTTAGGTTGGGGTTAGGTTGGGGTTAGGTTGGGGTTAGGTTGGGGTTAGGTTGGGGTTAGGTTGGGGTTAGGTTGGGGTTAGGTTGGGGTTAGGTTGGGGTTAGGTTGGGGTTAGGTTGGGGTTAGGTTGGGGTTAGGTTGGGGTTAGGTTGGGGTTAGGTTGGGGTTAGGTTGGGGTTAGGTTGGGGTTAGGTTGGGGTTAGGTTGGGGTTAGGTTGGGGTTAGGTTGGGGTTAGGTTGGGGTTAGGTTGGGGTTAGGTTGGGGTTAGGTTGGGGTTAGGTTGGGGTTAGGTTGGGGTTAGGTTGGGGTTAGGTTGGGGTTAGGTTGGGGTTAGGTTGGGGTTAGGTTGGGGTTAGGTTGGGGTTAGGTTGGGGTTAGGTTGGGGTTAGGTTGGGGTTAGGTTGGGGTTAGGTTGGGGTTAGGTTGGGGTTAGGTTGGGGTTAGGTTGGGGTTAGGTTGGGGTTAGGTTGGGGTTAGGTTGGGGTTAGGTTGGGGTTAGGTTGGGGTTAGGTTGGGGTTAGGTTGGGGTTAGGTTGGGGTTAGGT